>CM021110.1:79075867-79377755 GCA_007115665.2 Sequoiadendron giganteum
AATGAAAAAATTCAATGTAAACAGTATTAGGTTGAAACTCCAAGTTTGTAAAAAACATTTGCATAGCATACAATAGATTGACATTCGTAGGCATAACAAATTAATAGTAATAGAATACCCATAACATTATAGCGTGATGCTGCTCTGCTTTTGCTTTTTTTGCCACTACCTCCATGAAAATAAAGATATGAATATGAAAATGAGACGTGCTAAATGAAAATTGGCAAAGATAAAGTAATGCATTTTTGAATTTGTAAATTTCTTTATATGTTTAATGATGGTTTGGTATGGAATCTTTTTCTGCTTCCCTTTTTCAAACAAAATTTTATTTTGGTATCTTCAATTGCAAAGTTTGTATGTATTTATGACGTACAATTCTTATTTGCTCCCGGGATGATTTTGGTGACCTTACACAATTTTTTGATGGTTGGAGGTGACAAATGAAAAGAAGGCACCAGTAAACATCAGAATGATTGATTTTCTTAGTGGATTTTAGAGAAGTCGGCTTTGTCTAACATGGTTCTTTGCCAACACAATCATGCTGATTTCTAATTCGAGAAATTTTGAACAGTAAGAAAATGTTTGCATTTCTGCAGCGATTTTTTTCACATGTTTCTTAGGATAGATGTTTAGGCATGTAATTTTATATTAGTTATGTAGTGAATGTGAGGGGCAAGCACTAGGTTTTGTGTTTTTCTGAAAGAATCTGATTTAATCTGGAATACTTTCAAGAAATTCATCTCTTAATACTCTAGTGTCACTATTATTTATTGGGTAGCTTAGCAAACATAAACGTTTATCGAGTAAAATCCAAACACTTTCTTAAATTTAGATGTCTATGGTTCCTTGAAATGCATAAGCAATGATATAAATTTGGCACGAATGCTCCAACCTTAGGTTTAGGTCTTTGGCTGGGAACTAATGTTATCTGCACATAGCACTTGTTTTTCACTCTTGCTGTCGAGCTGTGGGCTGCTGCTTTGGTGTGAGGGGGATTGAGCTTGTGTAACAAACACAAGGATGCACTCCATTATCAATGCTCTACAAGATCTTTTTCAGCTAACGTTACGGGCATGCCTTACCAACTTAACCTGGCATACGACGCGCGGACCATCACATAACAATCCATTGGACCGCATTAATTTTCAGACATTGCGAATTCTTTTTTGGTTTATAATTTTTTTATTGGGTGGAGATGGAGATAAGGGCGGAGGAGAGAGGGCAATCGGTAGAAAAGTTTATTTGTTTATTTTTAATTATGTTCTATGGTAGATTTTAAGCTATTACATGAATTTGTTGATTTCCAGACAGGTACCCGAATTTGCATTAGAAGTGAGGAATATTGAAATTACCAAGAGAACATTCTATTGCAACTACTGTAATTTGGGAAAATTTGTTGATTTGGTCCTGTAGTATCTTTGTCACTGCCTATCTTGATTTATGCATATCCCATTGGAGATATGAATAATTTATGACACAATTTCATCTTGTAGAGTTTTCATATGAGCTGAACTGAAATTTATATTTACAAAATGTTTGAGAAACCATATTGATTTTTGCTTCTGGGAGAACCCTGCAAAAACGTAAAACCCAAACACCCAAACTGTGTAAGAGCTTGCAATGACAAAATTCATAATCAGAACAGCATACAAAATAATACGCAAATACCCTAGCAATTTATAAATCAATAATCTATGTCTGTTGTCGATGACTTTGTTATAGTGTTCGGAAATTGCAACCTGCACCAGTAAGTTATAAAATTCTCAAGTTTAGCATTGAATGCCAGGAATTAGAGAAATATTGTGGGAAGAATCATGGGAGATCTGATACGTTACAAAATACTAGAAATAAGCTTTAACTGAGCACCTTTAGCACAATTCACGATATATTCTTATACTGAGCTGAACCGTCAATTTTATAAAGAAAGAAATAGACTGTTAACACAATGTAAAGCAGACAAACTCCTGAAGGCATCATGCTTTAACATCTATTTGGTAATTTGGTTCCACTCTTGATTATAATGATGTGAGTTCAACATGATGGAGGAAAATAAGGGTCCATCTTTCACTTGTTAGATTTCTTTCTTGTGTTGTTTTTTCATTAAAAGAAGTTTTCTTTTGAAGCATGTCAGCCTAAATCGATCATGACAATGCGTGCATAGACATGATTAGCCTTTTTTAAAATCTAACATCCAATAGCACGTTTTGAGAACTACAGTAATACAAAATATGCCATCTCCATGCTTCTGAATTGCATATTTTGAGAGATATTTGGTGCCTAATCACCAGAGCCATTTTATTAACCATATACAGTCACTGTTAAAGTATCACCACTATTACTTTTTTTTCTATGAATAGTACAACCTTGAATTCTTAAAAGCATCTTAAATGTTGATTAGGATTTTTTGTTTTCAAAGCTACTGCTATAGACATTTAGTTGTTGAAGGGCCGCTAGGTTCTCTAAGGATATTGCATATTTCTATCTTCTTCGTCTCCTTCTTAATCATTTCCAACTCCAAGCAACTTCAGTACTTCGTTGAAGATCCATGCTAAAACACATTGTTAGCCATAAACTTTGCCTCCACAAATTGATTATGGGCAGTGCGTGGGACTAAGTACCTCCTCTATTATTACAAGGTGGAATATACAAGAATATGTACATATATACAAAGATTAACTTTTGGGTGAATCATTGATTAACATGTAACCATAGAAAGAAATCAACACTATTCAGAGAAATAAGGACATAGTTTCCCCAACTAATGCTATGCTTTAGAATGTCAAATATCCACCTGAAATAATGCAAATACCCCAATGGAGGTAGACCTGTTTCATCAACCAACATGCAATATTGTTAGGACTAAGTGTTGTACACCTTGCGAACCCTGGGTAAATTGTAAATATCGAATTATTATAATACATTGTAATCTTTGCGCCCTAATGGAACGAGGTGTTGTCCTTGGAGGGAATCTTAAGATTCCTTGGATGACACACTACTCCACTCAGCCAATGTATTATGCTAGGTGTAGGAGAACATTAAAGATAATAAACTAGGAAGAGCATCTTTGACTAGCTAAAAAATTTAAAATAGCCATGTGTGAGTGGTGTGTATGTTGGAACTTTGGTTTGCTATTCACTCATAGAGAGTTCCTGGTAAGGTTTTTGGCAAAAGAAGCTGATGGACTTTGTTCTAAGATCATGTTGGCAATTGTTTGATTATTTGAACACCCACTTGCAACTTTTTGATGGACTTTGTTCTAAGTTTATGTTCTAAGATGCAGCAGAAGCAAAAGCAGGAGACATTTTTTAGAGACATCCTAGTTGAAGATGGTGGTGACACTAAGAAGTTATTACCTTCTAGTTTAAGGGTGGAGCTCCAGCCAGCTACAAGTGGTAGGACCCCACCCATTGCTAGGATGTATATGGTGAAGAGAAAATTATGAATTGTTATAACTTACATGGAATTATAATATTTTATGATGAGATTCATATCATATTATTGGCTGTTGTATTTGCATATTGATGTGAAATTGTACACTTTGTTTATTCAAATCTAAAAGAAAATATTTCCCCAATGTTCTACAAACTCGTTTCATATGTTTCATAACTATATTTTGCATGAAATTTTTTATTTTTAATGAATTAAGTGTTTTTTATTTGCTGAGTTTTTACCAAGCCATTAGAGATCCGATAGTCAAAATTGGGTCTGCAAAGTTTTTTCGAGATGTGAGTTTTAAAACTATAATTGAAACAATAAAACTTTAAAATCATAACATTGTGCAAAACAACACGGCACCAAAGGCTTCTATAGTGGGGTGTTATTTAGAGCCTGAAGGTATGGAATTGCCATTGATTATAATTGTGAGTCAACGTAGACCTATAAGGTATTACATGCACCAAAAGCTTTACCAACTGAGAAAGAGACTAGAGAGTGAAAAACCCAAAGTGGTGGATTTTCTAAAAATCGTTGTTCCACATACTAACAAATGCTTAGAGTTTGCTTGTGTGCTTTGAGAGTCCCCATATCTCATGATTATTCACCAATTTACATGATTTAAAAAGACCATATAGAAATGACTATTCATGGAAAATAGTCATCAAAATGATTACTTGAGCATAAAAAATACTCCAACGTGGTGCAAAAAACCCCACAAAAATAAAGATACCTATTCCCATTTATTTCACTATTGTGTTAAAAAACATCAGTAACACTCATAAACAAATCAAATGAATTGCTAGAAACAAGCCCTAACACATGAGCAAAGATCATTGTAGAGCATCAATTAGGCACTGCTTTGCAGAGTTCAGCTTTTCCAAAGTCACGTTTGTTTGATGATTGGCAGTAGCTGTCAGTGAAG
This sequence comes from Sequoiadendron giganteum, assembly GCA_007115665.2. Taxonomy (NCBI): domain Eukaryota; kingdom Viridiplantae; phylum Streptophyta; class Pinopsida; order Cupressales; family Cupressaceae; genus Sequoiadendron; species Sequoiadendron giganteum. The sequence goes on from CM021110.1 coordinate 79,080,225, forward strand.
TGGAACATGACCCAAGAAAGTGCACACATCAGCTTTGTAGAACATAACTCATTCCCTTACTCCTTGTACTCTTTCACATACATATGGATAATATTTTTTGACCGGCATTCTATTGTCAATGGTCATGTTCTGAGCAATCATAAGTTTTTGTCCATTTGGTTTGCCGAGTTTTGAGATAGCTTCTAGTCTCAAGGCTGTAAATTTAGACAACAGTGATCAATAAAATTCATTCGCTGTTTTGCCTCTTTTATAACTAGTAACTATTTGCGAGATGAGAATAGTCAGATCATCTCCTCTTTGATGTTTACTAGATAACTATGCAAGAACTTATATGGTGCTTACCTGCTGAAATAAGAATAAAAATGGAGGAAAAAAATTAATGAAATATTGAATTTTCCATGATGAAACCTGCATGGAATCAGGTTTAAAACTGCATATTGAACTGATTAAGGTTTTAGCCTAAGTTACCAGTTCGGGTACGGGTGCAGATATAGGTATGATGGTACCATTTTTTTTTTCTTTTATAAGAACAATGACACTCATAAGACATAATTGCCAATAAATAGAATATTTAAATGCCTCATATTCATAATTTGCAAAAATGAAAATACTCAAGTCTCAAATTGTCTTTACACAATGAAAATTCAAATTGCAATCAATATTTATTATTCTTCATATTCATCTTCATCAAAAGCATCAAGGTCCTGGTCAACACTTGGTTCAATTTCATTTGAATCACAATCAATTGGATTGCCTCCCCCACTATGTGTGTCAAGTGCAGCAGTTGCTTCATCTATAGAAGCTAAGGCAAGTTGTGTAACTGTAGCATCTAAATCAGCACACTCAGGGGTTAGATCCCAATTCTTTGTCACACCCTATTGTATTCAGGTTTCTCATGTGACAAGAGACGAATGTTGGAGTGTATATAGACCAAATCCTCAGCTGTTTTTGCACCCAAACAGTTGCGCTTGACTGAGTGGATGGAGTATGTACTCCAATTCTGCTCAGCTGAAGAAGAACTTGCAACCTGTTGAGTTTGCATACAACATTTTGTATTAAATTTTATAAATTCAAAACTTTAAATATAAATTATAAAATTATATTACTATAAAATAAAAATATAATATATAGCATAATAGCATCGAATGAAAAACGAAAAAATAAATAAATAAAAAGACACATACTTGGTAGAGTATTTTAATTGCAAGAGGCTGCAAGTAAATGGAGCCTTGATCATGTAGATATCACCACTCATCAACATTTTTCCTATATTTGTCTAGAAGAGCGGAAACATCGTGATGTTCTGAAGATATGAAATGGCCAAACTGGCTCAAGACAATACTTTGGATATCTTCAATTGAAAATATCTTTCTAAATGCAGCCTCATAGCCAACGACAACCTCATCCCTATATGGTGGCACCCTCCTCGGCAATGAAAGCACCTCTTGGCTATAATACTTTGGTGACAAAGCAAATGCTAAGAGATGTAAAGGGGTGGTCATCTTATTCCAATGGTCAACAATAATCTTTTGCATAGTTTTGAAAAATGTTTCTGTTCAATCATGTTCCTTGGCTTCTATTATTGATCTTATTTTCTCCACCATGGAATCCTTGCCATCATAAATTTCACCCAAACATGGGTGATTAGTATCAACATACTTAATCATGCTCATGATGGGCTCGGTGAAATTCAAAACTTATTCCACACGAGCCCACCTCTCATCATCTAAGATCAATGTTTTTACTTTTTGGGCTCTTTTTGTGCTTGATTGCCTCCATACACTCCATAGGCTATTGATGACCATAGAACTCAAGGCCTCTCACACCTTCACAAGTCGTTTGAAGACGATTGTGTGAGATGCAAATCGAGTTTCGACAACCTAACATGGTATAAAAAAATATGTCACAAATAAAATAAATAAATTAAAATTAAAAAATTAAAACGTATATTAAAAAATCAAATTTAAATTACCTTCAACAACTCCAACTTGGAGAAAGTCTTGAAGATTCCCTGTGACATATGATGATTAGTCACAAACATTTGGATCTCTTTGCCCTCTGTGTAGATTTGTTTGGCCCACTCAATTTGTGTGCCAATATTTTGCAATATCAAATTGAGTGAGTGGACTGCACATGGTATCCAAAAAATGTGACTATATGTACCCTCCACTATAGACCCAATTGCCCTACAATTTTTTAGCATTGTCCGTTATGACTTGGACAACATTTTTCAAACCCCACCATTTCAATGGATTATATGAGGATATTGGCAATAAAACTTGCATTTTTTATTTGCCCCTCACAATTGACTGCCTTCAAAAACATCGCCCCTTTAGGAGACACTACTATAACATTGATCAATGGTCTATTTTTTCAATCTTTCCATTCATCAGAAATGATGGACACACTTGTTTCAAGCCATGTATCCTTGATTACTCTCAATGATGCCTCTATTGAAGCTTTCTCCTTCGCCAATAAGGTGGTTCTCACCTTTTCATACCCAAGGCTAACATAACTAGAAGTTGTATTGGAAATGGCCGTTACCATTGCTTATCAATAAGGTGATCTAACAAGGTTGAAAGGAAGCCCATTGCCATAAATGCAATGAGAAATGCTTTGATCTGCAATCTCCCTCACTTCATTTTTGAAGGCATTCTCCAATGGGCCTCTTTTCCGTTAAAGCGGAACATTATCTCCTTCAAAAGATGTTGGCATTGGCATGAAAGGATGTGGGCCAACCGGTTGTGATAAGCCACTAGGAGGTCTTTGCAAGCTTCTCTTGGCAAGAGAACGTGCAATAGCCTTTGATTTATTACATGCCATGTCAACCTCCTCTTGTTCTTTAATATAAGCTAGTATTTGGTGTTTTGGCAACCCTTTTTTATTTGGCCTGGCGCAAGCTTTTATTCCTTGTAAAGAAATAGCACATAAGTGAGATTTCACTCGAAAGTATGAGCTCTTATACTAAGTTCCACATTGGCTACAACACCAAACATAACCCCCACCACCGAGAATTTATTGAATCATTTCGTATGTCGCCAAAAAGGTGATGATGCATCATATTTCAATTGACTCTCTGCGTCTGGGCCAACTGAACTAAAACTATCGGCCCTTCCGTATGAACCTTAAATAAAAAAACATTACAAATCAACAACACAACTAATATATATATATATTTTTAAATTGGCATTATAACCCCTTACTATGCATAATTTTTTTTAAAGAAATTCAGAACTTACCAAAAAAATTTTAAAAAGCTTGATTTTTTTTTTTAAAAACATGAAAAATCTTCAAACAAATTATTGAAAACTTGAAGAAATATTCACTCACCTTTGATGTTTGGATCTTCTTTGAGCAGCTATTTCTTCCTTGTTGCTATAAGTCTAATTCCTTTGTAGCTCTCACCTTCGAAAAAAATGACATTAACCTTCAAAATCCAACAATGGCAGCTTGGAGGCAAATAATGTTGTTTGTGGCCTTTTGTGTTTGTGAAATGAGTTGAAATGCATATTACATCTCGCTTTTAGGGCGACTAGAGCATTTAAAGGTGTTTTTTATGTTTGAAATTCTGTTTATTTTTATTTTTTTGCTTAATTAGTTGGCCTCAGCCGCAGGTTCGCCTGAGTATGTCTTGGGTGCTCCCAGGGTTCTGCTTGGGTGGAACCCTGGGCGCACCAGGGGCCGGATCCACCCCGAACACACACTCGAATCAAACCCACTCAGGTATGGGGGGTAAACCAAAGGACCCAACAACTTAGGTTTTGGCACTTGAAACTCCACAAATCATATAATGATTGCAATTTTCTTTCCATGACAAAGATTGAGTACATTCTTTGGTGAGATTACATAACTTAGTGTAGAATTATGGGCCAGCATTTAGAAGGCAACAGGATCCAAAGTACCCAGGCTGGGTAGAACCTTTGGTGTACCCGGGGCTGGACCCGCCCCGAATCCACACCCAAACTGAACTCACCCGGGTATAGAGGGTAAACCTAAGGACCCAACAACTTAGGTTTTGGCACTTGAAACTCCACAAATCATATCATGATTGCAATTTTCTTTTCATGCCAAAGCTTGAGTACATTCTTTGGTGCGATTACATAATTTAGTGTGGAATTATGGGCCAGCATTTAGAAGGCAACAAGATCCAGAGTAACTAGGAAAGTGAGTTTAATGTACAAGGCAAGGGAGAAAATTTAGTAAATGTAACAGGACCCACAATTTGCAGATTCAGGCTTAGAGAGTACTCAGCAAGCCAAAAATTTCTGACTCCACCAAAACTTAGCAACTTAAAAAACACTTAATTTTTTTGCAAAATATAGCTACAAAATATATCAAATGAGTTTGGTAGTAGGGTTAAGGGGCACATCATTTTCATAGTTTTTTTAGAAGGCAAAAAACAATACTTATTAAGCCAAAAAAAACAACATTTTTAGAGTGTTCAACATGGCTGAATAGGACTTTTAAAGCTAAAAAGCCATGTCTTTACTACATTTTTGGGGTGTTTTTTGGAGCAGTGAGTGAAGCAGTCAGACTCGTCAAGCTTTTGGCAAGTTTTTCAGAAAAGAATGGCACCTAGACTGGGAGATTTAAACTTGCAAAAACTCACTGGTAGAAAAATTGCATGAGTAGTTGCATTTTTAGAGTGTTCAACATGGCTGAATAGGGCTTTTAAAGCTAAAAAGCCATGTCTTTACTACATTTTTTCCACATTTTTGGGGTGTTTTTTGGAGCAATGAGTGAAAGAGTGAGACTCGTCAAGCTTTGGGCAAGTTTTTCAGAAAAAAATGGCACCTAGACTGGGAGATTTAAACTTGCGAAAACTTGCCAGTAGAAAAATTGTACGAGTAGTTGGCAAATCACAGAGTACTAGGCAAGTTGGCAAACTATGACAAGACTTATCTCGAGCAGATTTTTTTGTTACTTACAGAATAAAAACAACTTTTTTTTCTTGCCAAGATCTAATCTCACTACAAATATTTAAAGATATGAGTATCGATCAAAATAAAATTATTCTAATCCAAGTAGTATTTATATCATATTTTCCAAAGTCCAAAGACATAACACAGCAAGAACGAGGACATGATTTAACTATTCCCACCTTACATAAACAGTCACATATATCTAAAAATGCACAAGTGCATATCAAATATAAGCCTACAGCCTCAGTTCTAAAGACAAAACAGCCCACTAAAAACAAAACAATACCTAAAAATAAATTCAAAATCTCCATCTAAAAATAATCTCTAACACCAGTGCCTCTCATTAACAGATTTACTCGTCAATAATAGTCATGAAATTTTTACCCAGCTTAAGGAGCAAAATTATAAAAAATAAATCTGATGTTGCTATGTTTAGCAACTAAACACCAGCTAAGTGACCCATAACAATCTAACACCCCCTCTTCGTGAGGAAGGTTTTCTCCATCAACCCCAACTTTGCCCTTAGTAGTTCAGACTCTCCTTTGGACAAGGGCTTTGTCAAAATGTCTACAATATACTCATCTGAAAGAGCATATTGAAAAATTACTACTCCCTTCTGAACTCTTATCTTTGAGAAAATGATGACGAATAGTTATGTGCTTGAAGTGATCATGAAATACTAGATTTGCAAATCACTTGATGCAACTTTGATCATCACAGTAAACTATTGTCAACTCCACCATCTAATGAATAAGTCTTGCTAGCAACTTGTCAAGCTAGATAGCCTCACAACTACCAGAAGAAGCTGTTATGTACTCTACCTTAGCTAAAGTTAATGATACTACTACCCATTTCCTACTACACTAGGATATCATACTTGACCTCAACTTGAAACGAAACCTTGAAGTGCTCTTCCTAACAGTAGCATCATCTACCCAACATATTTCAACCCATAATAAATCGTGCCCTTCAACTATCAAAGAATATGTTTTTCAGGAGTCCACTGAACTTGCCTTGGCTCAACCATAAACTGCCTTAAGGTATTTACAGCAAAACAAATTGCATGTCTAATATTTGTCAAGTACATTAAAGAAGCTATCAACTACCTATATAGTATATACAAATGGATATATACCAAATCAGATTCTAAATCTATAATCAACTTCATATTTGGATTCACTATTGTTGCAAGGGGCTTACAATCCAACAACTGAAAGATTTTCAAAATTTCTACTATATACTTGACTTTGGAAGGCTTCTCTTGTATCTTGCCACACTTCAAGATGCCAAAAAGAATCATTAGGCCAATTTCTTTCATGTCAAATTTGGATGCCAACTTTCTCTTGCACCAAACTATGAACTTATCACTATTTGTAAGAATAAGATCATCCACATACATAACTAAAACTAGCACACCAAATTTATCAAATAAATAATAAATGATTAAGATGTGCAACACTTTTAATGAAACCCAAACTTAATAAGTACTCATCAATCTAAAGTACCAGGCACAAGTTGCTTGCTTCGGCTTATATAAGGCCTTTTTCAACCTACATACATGGGTATCCTATTTGTGCACCTCAAATCCTCTAGGCTGATTTATATTAACTTCTTCCTCTATATTGCCATTCGGAAAGGTTGTTTTTATTTACATCTAATACAAAAGGCCTACCAAATTGAGAAGGAAAAAAAATTACCTATACAGAAGTGTACCTTGCCACTAGAGCAAAAGTTTCATCATAATCAACACTGTTTCTGAGAGAACCCACTTGCAACAAATTTGGCCTTGAATCTGTCTATGCTCCTATTTTCTACATCCCTCACTTTTTGAACAACCACTTTAACTCAATCACTGACTTCCCATCAAGTCTTGGACAATCTCTCAAACATCATTCTAAATAATGGAACTATACTCCTTTGCTATGGCATCTTACCATATATGCTCTAAATTTGTCTTTTCAAAAGTGTCAGGCTCAACATCAATGGTGGAAGACATTAAGGCAACATAACTTGGAAACTTCTTAGGTGGATGGCTTACACTCAAAGAAGTTTTCAACACTACTACTCGTTCTTGTACCTCTTGCAAAGTTTGGGTAAGCCATTTAGGCTTCCTAGCTATTTCCGATAAGGGCTGAGGTATCTTCTACCTTACTAGAACTTGGCTGATCTGCTATAGGAATTGTTGTACTTTGCAGATCAGAACTTGGAACAATAAGCTGTTCATTGTCTTCAATCTCCATGGGAGACTCCTGAGGCTTAGGAGACCAAGTATCCTCATCAAAATTCACATCTCAACTCATTACTATCTTTCATTGAGATAAAACATAGATCTTGTAAGCATTGGAGTATTCATTGTATCCCACAAAGAAACTTTTCAAGATAGAGAATTCAAACTTGATCCTTTTCTTTTCTTGCACCTGAATGTAAACAAGACTTCTAAATACCCAAAAGTGAGAAACACCAGGTTTCTCTTGAATGAAAGTTTATTTTGGAGTCTTGTCCTTAAACACTTTGTGAGAACATCTGCTTTATATGTATACCACAACTGCATGCTTCAACCCCAAAAAACATGGGTAGATCTAAGTCATGAATCACAGACTTAGTAGTCTCTATGATAGAACTATTCTTCTTTTCTATAATCCCATCTATCGAGGGTTGTAAGGCACAATAGATCCATCCTGATCTCTGCATCTTTACAAAAAGCATCAAAGTCCTTGGAGAGATACTCACCTCCATTATCATACCTAAAAACCTTAAAATCCTTCTATGTCTATCCATCTAATTTTCCACAAGAGTTTTGGACTATGCATCTATTGAGGGTTGTAAGGCACAATAGATCCATCCTGATCTCTGCATCTTTACAAAAAGCATCAAAGTCCTTGGAGAGATACTCACCTCCATTATCATACCTAAAAACCTTAAAATCCTTCTATGTCTATGCATCTATCGAGGGTTGTAAGGCACAATAGATCCATCCTGATCTCTGCATCTTTACAAAAAGCATCAAAGTCCTTGGAGAGATACTCACCTCCATTATCATACCTAAAAACCTTAAAATCCTTCTATGTCTATCCATCTAATTTTCCACAAGAGTTTTGGACTCTTGAAATTTCCCAAAGACCTCTTTGGTCTTAATGAAATAAATCCAAGTTTTTCTTGAAAATCTATCAATGAAAGAAACATAATAAATATTTTCATCTAATGAAGCTACTAACGTTAGTCCTCAAACATCTAAATGGGTCAAGTCTAGAATTCCTTTTGATTGGTGCTCACTGCTAGGAAAAGCAGTCTTGATGTGCTTGCTAAGTGCACGTCCTTTGCAGACATTGGTCTTTTGTAGCTTGAAGTTAGTTAATTCATGCACCATATCTTTCAAAAGAGGTAAAACTTCAGAGGACAAATGGCTAAATCTTTGCACCAAAGTTCACACAACTAGTCACTGTCATGTATAAATGCTACCTACTTGATCAGGTCAGCAATCAGCCTATAAAGAGCTCCTACAAATACTTCTTACCGATACTTGACTAGGATCTTGGCTGCAATTTTCAATATTAACTTGTTGATCATCAAATTTAGCTACACTTCAAATTTGTCATGGCTGAAATTAAAGGTGAATTCTTTGTTAATCCGGGAACACAAGGGACATCATGAAGTTGAAGAATATCACCAAAAGGCTTGTGGAAAGAGATAGTTCCAATCCAAGTAACAGGATATGCGGCATCATCACCAAGTTCAACCTGTATACCAGCCTTTTTCTCTTGAAATTTGTTAAAGCCTTCTTATTGAAGGTCATGTGTCTCAACACTCTACTATCTACATATCACCTTACACTAAAAATGGTATTAGTGGATAAGCATGACACCATGTAGAATGTTGTCTCAAGCCTTGATTAAAGCTCATCCAATGTTAAAGCTTTTGCACTACCTGCAAACCATTTCTACTGTTGTTGTTTGCCCTTCCTGTCTTCTCACAACATTGAGAAGCATAGTGGCCATACTTTTGGCAGTTGAAACACTCGGCTTAAATCTTTTTAACCCTTCCTATGTCCCTTCTTCGGGCTTGGTTTTGTTTATCTTCCATCTGAATGAAAGTAGCTTCATGTCTGTTTTTTTCTTGGATAAAATCATCTCAAAGTTTCTCAAAGGTGGTAAGATTCTCACGAGCACAAACACCCCAAACGAATGGATCCTAAGATGGAAAGAACCCATTTAAGGCTATGGGTATTGATTCTTCATCCTCCACCTTTACCCCAATTGCAGCAAGTTGATCACAAAATTTTGTAATCTTCAATAAGAAGATAGCTACATATTTGTGTCACTCATGCATATGACATCGAGTTTGTTCTTCAACAACATCTCTTGGGAGATATTCAGACTCTAATAAAAAGTGGTCAAGGCATCTTAAATCTCTTTTGCTAATTATTTTTTTGCAATGTGAGGAATCAAATGATCCTTCATGGAATCCAAGATGATACACTTTTCCTTTGCTATCTTCTTGTTATGTTCAGCCAACTGAACAAAATCAATAGTAGGTGAAAGCATGGTTTCCACATAGACCCAAAAATCTACTTCTTCCAATAGCATCTGCAGCCTACATTTCCAAGGAGTAAAAGGGGAAGCAACCTCTAGGTAGTCACACTAAGAGCAAGACTGGTCATGTTTGCTGGTGCTGGAACACACTAAAACTAAACAAATCAGCTGAAAATAAATCAGATCAACAACCTATCATGGGTGCAAATCAACACTCAAACACTAGAGCAATTAGGGCATCACACCCTACAACCTTTCATAGCCTAGGATACTTCAAGCATTGAAATTTTCTTGTAACTCCCTATTACAAGTAGCAGCAAATTCCATTCATGAGACTAGAAATCTCAGTAATTGTGTTCTTATACCATGTTAAAATTCAGCACATGGTATGCAAATTCTGCAATATAGGGTTTGAAATAAATTGTCCAAGTTATACTCCAATCAAATCTGCAACTTTGAGTGCAATAACTTGCACATGCAATCTTCCGAAAGTATAGAAACAACGAATAAAAATTGAGATCAGAATATATCACTTGATGTATGAAAAATATTTTATTATTTTGAGTTTTTGTGTTTTACAAAACGTCCACACAAAGTCCTAAGTAGACCTCCTAACTTGGGCAAACAAAAAACAATACTTTATTTTTATGTATCTTCATCACAAAGGAACCCACTAAAAATAAGCATACAGAACCCAGAACAAAGCAAAAATAAAAACAAAACGTCACCTAAAAATAAAGAGAAAATCTCCCCCTAAAAATAACCTAAAACCAATGCCTATCATTAGCAGCTTTACATACTAATAATAGTCATGAAATCTGTGCCCAGCTTGAAGGAGAAAACTCACAAAAAAATAAGTTTAATTTTGCAATGTTTAGTGCCAAAACAACTGAGCGACCCATAACAATCGGGATACTTTAAGGGGTATCACTTAACAATTCTCATCCACTCTAGCAGTACTCATAACTTCATTGATCCTCAGGTGCCCAAGTAGATGGCATGTTAGGTGTATCCAAGCAACAACTTTGAGGTGATGGTAGTTAATGGAGGTACATTTGCTTGCAAGGGAAACTGTTGAAATGTCAAGGTTTATATGGGCGATTACAATCTGAAATATGATATGTTTGAACTTCCATTAGGCGGTTGCAACATTGTTTTGGGAGCTAGTGGCTTCACACATCAGGACCCATCCTGTGGGATTTTGCCAAAATGTGGACACAATTAACAGCTAATGGACAACAATATAAATTGAAAGGCATAATAGAAAAACCCAACCAAATTTTTATTTCACATCACTTGAAAGGTTACTTTAAAATGGTCCTCAAGGGGTCAAGGCTCAACTTTGTGTTGTACAAATGAGAAAATTTGTGGACTTAGTTGCATCTCTAGACTTATGATTAATCCTTTACAAGCATTCTCAAGTATTTGCACAACCTCAACCTCAATGCTCGCAAATATCATGGAATGCAATTAATTTCGAGTAGTCCACCTCCAAACATTCAATCATATCAATAATCCCATATGCAAAAAACTGAAATTGAGAAGATGGTCCAGGAATTGCTTGATGCAGGGGTCATTCAACCATGTGTTAGCCCTTATTCTTGGCCAATGCTCCTAGTTTGAAACAAAGATGGGTCATGAAGATTGTGTGGATTTTTCAAGAACTAAACAAAATTACTATCAAGGACAAGTTCCCTATTCTTGTAATTGATGACTATTAGACGAATTGCATGGAGTTCACTACTTCTCCAAGTTTGATGTATGGTCTAGCTACCAACAGATTCACTTATGAGAAAAAGATATCTCTAAGACAACTCATTGAACCCATGCGGGCAATTATGAATTTTTGGTCTTGCAATTTGGCCTAAAAAATGCACCATCCACATTCTAGAATCTAATGAACCAAACTTTTCGGCCATTCCTTCTGAAATTCATACTCATCTTTGATTACATTCTCATTTACTGTAAGACATGGTAAGACTATCTAATTCACAGGTTTTGAACCCTTTAACTCCTATCAAAAAATCAATATGTCTGAAGAGTTTTAAGTGTTTTTTTAGCACAATGAACATGGAATAGCTTGGCCATATTGTCTTAGTAGGTGTTATGGTGGACCCCAAAAAAATTCAAGACTTACAAAACCGGTCAAAACTAAAAATTCTTAAATGTCTTCAAGAGTTTTATATCTCGTTGTTTATTATTGTGAATTCATCAAAGACTGGTAAAATTGCAGGTCCTTTAATGTTAAGAAAAAATGCATGCATGTGGTGTGAATCAGAAATGCATGCCTTCAACCTTCTCAAAAACACCATGTGTACCACACCTATACTAGCCACTCTTGATTTCTCCAAATTGCTTGTCATTGAAAGTGAAGCTCCAAGGTTAGGAATTGGTGCAATGTTGATGCAAGAAGAAAGGCCCTTGGCATTTGCTAGCATGGCACTTGCGGGCAAAAAATTGGTAATATCTACCAAACGAGAAGGAAATGTTAGCCATTACTCATGTTGTAAGTCATTGGCAAAGATATATTTTGTTATGCTCCCCCAAGTTTTGGGGACAGGGACAACAGGGGACGGAAGGATGTGTTTCCGGTATGGGAGTACTTTTGGGCCATTTTTTAGGGGACGGTAGGGGATGACGAGTACAAAAATAGGGAAGTTTTTAAAAATGTAGAGAAATTTCAAATATTCATAACATTGATAAAGCATTCATCATAGACATTGTAGAAAATTAATACATAACATTAGACTTGAATTGAGATTTCACATGAGAATTGACAAACAAATTAAAAAAATTCAAATGCTTTCATTGTCAATGTGCATACATTATATAAGAATTATGAAAAAATGACCAAAGGCTTCAAGTTTCAACTATAAAATGACAAAAACATAAAAAATATATCAATGTCCCTAATCAACAGATGCAATTGGTAGGTCTATACCAAAATCAAACTTTGAGTCTGAGTCATTGCCATTGTAAGGGGTTGCCTCAGGCAATGGAACCCCAACCAATCCCTCTTGTGTCTCCTCCTCATCAATCTATATAGCATCTTCGGGATCAACACCCCAACATAAGGTTGGAGTTTGATGATACTCAGGATTTTGTTGATCCTGTAGCCGCAAAGCACTGTGTACAACCACCAACTTCTCCGATCGTCTAGAGGTAAGGTTGTTCCTCTTGATTGATTGGATGAAGCTATATGTGGACCAATTCTTCTTTGCAACAGAGGAACTGGCAACTTGTGAAATAAGACGAATGGTAAGTACCCTCAACTCCAGTGCATCCTTGCCATGCCATGTCCACCATCCAATAAGGTCTGTTTGAGCTAATGTAGCTCTATCCAACCTCACCTCTAGTTTGCTAAAGGTTGGACCACAAAGATTAACAAATGCAAGCCATTGTGTGTGAAGTAAAGCAAATTCCTCTTCAGTATACATTTTCCTAAGGGCCTTCATGAAGCCTTCTTTCACCTCTTCATCATGAGATGGAGGCACTCCTAGGTCTTTCTACATACAATTTGGGATTGAGAGCATAGGCTTCCATGTGAAGCGGGGTGTTCATAGTGCTCCACCTTTGTGTCACAATGGGCCTAAGATGCTCCTCATAAAATCCCAAAGTAGGGTCCTTGCTATGAATTGCTTGCTTCATTTGGCCAAGCATGCTATCAAAGGTCTCATAAATCTCTCTAAGGCTAGGAGAGTTAGTATCAACATATCTAATTACTCACACAATAGGCTCAATGAAGGAGCAAACATATCTGCAAGTGCAAACAAATTACAAAAATTAAAATCTTCAAAAAGAATGGAAAGATTTTACAAGTTAAAATTAAAAAACATTAATAAATTTAAAATTATTAATTAACATTTTAAAAATTAAATAATAAAATCAGCAACTTAAAATTATCTTACCTCATTGTGGACCACCAATCATCATCAAATATTTTTTGCTTCACACTTCTTCCTTCTAGTGTGCTTGCCTCTTGCCATCTACCCCACTCTACATTGACCACCATTAATTGTAAAGCCTCCTAGACCTCAATCATCCTCTCTAACAAAATAAAGTAGCTCGCATATCTAGTGTCCACGGGCTTGAGGAATTCCTTCCTCAAAAATGTCCTGAACAAAGCAAGTGAAGTGTGATGGTTGCAAATGAACATTTGCACATCTCGAGCCTTTGACACCATTTCCTTCACCCAATCTATCTTCCCAATGTCCTTCAAGACATTGTTCAATGCATGAACACAACATGGGGTCCAAAAAATGTTCTTATAAGCACCCTCTAACATCAATCCAGCTAACTTACACACATGGGCTGAATCGGTCACTACTTGTAGTCTTGTACAACATTAGAGGCTCCAACCTCTTCTATGGCATCTCTCAAAATATGAAATTGGAAGTTTGCATCCTTCCTTTTCCCTGAACAATCAATAGCTCTAAGAAAATTGTTGGTGTAATTAAATGTTTTGTACCTTGTCTTAGGTCATAATTACACCTTAGTTAAGTTTACTTAGGGACCACATAGGAGTTGTTGGAGAATTTCCACCTTTGGTGGACTTATCTTCTTATTACTTTATCACCTCCACCTTTCATGGACATATCATGTGATTAGATTTCCACCTTTTGTGGTAGATCCACTATTTGTGGTGGTTATCACATTATCACCTTTCCACTTTAGGTGGAGTGATAGCTTTTCATTGTTGTCTCATGTCATAATATTACGACACTTGTCATAATCTTATGCACTCCTATGTTCTCACCTTGGCTATATAACCAAGGGGTCTCTCATTGTAAAATCAAGCAATTCCATTATATTGACATTGAATACAGTTTATTCTTGTCATATTATTTTCTCTCTTCTTTGTGCTTTCTATTTGATCCATAGATCTTGGCATCCATAGCCAATTCTAATATGGTATCAGAGCGGGTTGGGTGCCATTGGAGAGTCATTTTCTGAAGAGAGGTACCAGATTTGGGGAGGTTCCATTTTTGGCTCTTTATTGCAGGTTTATATCGGAGCTTGCAGGTGCAAATTTAAGCTCACCATTGCGTTTGGAAGGTTCGAGAAAGTCGATTTTTCCTTTTGTTCTGTCCAAATCGGACATATGAGGCGAAATCTAAGAGGGTTTGAAGTTGCATAGTGGCTGCCAGATCCAGAAGGTAGCTGCATTTTTGGAGCATTTTGGGTCAAATCCGACCCTGCCATCGCGTCCAAAAGGGCCAAAAACCCTAAGATCGACTGTCCAATCGTCCAAATCGGAGCAAGTCATTCGGTGAGGCCAAAATTTTTTGCCCGAAGAGTCGTACGGCCCCCCAAGCGTCATTATTGTCGACAGTACATTTTTAAAAAAAAAATAGTCAAAATTTTTTTGTAAAATTTTGATTTGAAAAAAAAATTGTGTTTCAAATATTTTTTGATTTGAAAATATAAAAAAAAATAAAACAAAAAATATTTCAAAAGTGTATTACAGTCTGCGAACTGTATAGTACAATCCGTAGGACTGTACCGGCCAGGGTACGTAGACCCCCACCGCAACACCACGTGGCGTGGGCGGCGGCCACGCCACCCATGCCCCCTCTTCATACCCGGCGTCGGCATCTCATCCACCGGCGGTGAATATTCTGGTTTTCTTTTTCGGCAATCATTTTCCGGGAGAGCATATTCTGAACAATGAAAAGAGTATTCCAGCAAAGGATTGACAATGATTTTGACGGGCCCCAGGCCGTCAAATTTAACATAGCATTTTGCAGACGTCAACAATACGTCAGCGATGACGTCAGCATTCTAAAGAAATTTTTTACCCCCTCTCCATTTGCATTTTCAGTTTTGCAATCCGATTTTGAAAGCTCATAACTCAGTCATTTTGGCTTCTTTTTTCGAACAATTTTTTTTTTATTTGGGCTAATTTTTCGTGCTCTTCACAGTGGTGCAATCAGTTTTTGGTTTTGGACTCTGGTTTTTCCAGAAATTGCAGATTCTCACAGGTGTTTCTGCTTCGTCCTCATTTTGGGAACTTTGGGAGCCCATAACTTGCTCCTACGGTAACATTTTTGAGTGCCATTTTTTTTGAAAGTGCATGATTTTTCTTGTGCTTTCCAGTAGTGTGATCAGATTTATCTCATCTACTGTAATTTTTTCACTGTGAGTTTGAGGCCTATTTTGGCAATTTGCATGTACCAAAATCAAAGTCCACTTTGCTATTTTTGGCAGTGGCAATTGTAAATGCACTAGTTATAAAGTGCCAAATCTGATATTTCTTGGGGGGCTTCTTGATTGAGTGATTTGGGGGGGGTCTCTTGGTGCATATTTTTGATCTGTTTGCTTGTGCTCTCTCATTTTCATGGATCATTCTAAGGTTCCTTTGCTCACATCATATAATTATTCAACATGGCATCAAAATGCATGGAGTATTCTAATGACAGAAGGTCACACTCTATATGTTGAAAATAAGGTACCTGAACCTACAGATGCAGATAAAAAGTTAAAATGGATGATCAAACATACCAAAGCTCTTGGATGTCTTCGTAGACTTGTTTCTCAAGATTTGTTGTTTCAGATTGAATCATGTAACAATTCTCATGATGCTTGGAAAAAATTGAAAACATTGTATGGTACTACAGATGAAGTAAGAGGCTATCAAATTGATAATGACCTGATGAGCCTTGATCCTAAGAACTTTGACAACATCCAAGACTACATCACTAAGGTTAATGTTCTAAGAGAGCAATGTAAAGCATGTGGAATTGATAAAAAGGACATTCAGTTGGTCTACAATACAATGAACAAACTTGGTCCTGATTATGCTTCTTTTGTTTCTAGCTTTCATACTCATAGATTGACTATGGGGTCTGCATATACTACACCTTCATTTGAATCATTTTCTGAGATGTTGATACATGAGCAACAAAAGCTTATCTCAATGGGTTTCATCAACACTACTAAATCTCAGGCATTGTTGGTTAATCAAGTGAAGGAATCAGAATCAGATAAGAAACATAAGAAAGCAAAGAATAATCCACATTTAGATCAAACAAAGAAAAAATCCTCTTTCAAAGGGGAATTATCTAAGAAGGAGAGGCATTTTTGTGCGAAGGATGGACATGAAGAACATTATTGTTATAAGAAGGACATTGATGAGTTGAAGAATCTTCTCAAAAAGAATCAAATTGATTTGCCTTCTAGAATGTCTGAGTCACCTTCTTCTCCTTCTTCTTCAAAACAGTCTCAGGGAAAAGTTCATTTGGCATCTACATCAGGTAATAAAGGTCAAGCTCTTTGTGCTTATTCAAGTCCAGGATCAGGTAGATGGCTTCTAGATTCAGGAGCATCAAATCATATGGCATTTTCGCAGTCTATTTTCTCTTCATTTCAGCCTTGTTCTATGTCTCCTATCTTGATGGGAAACAATACATACATGAGTGTAATTGGGAAGGGATCTATTAGTTTTGGGGACAACACTTTCCAGGATGTTTTGTGTGTTCCTCATTTGACGAACAATCTTCTTTCCATATATCAGATTACACATGGTAGAGATGGGAGAACTGTGGAGTTCACACCTGATTCAGTCATCATTCGAGACTTGGAGAGTAGAGAGATCATTGCTACTGGGGTGGTTGATCATTCATCTCGGTTGTATACCTTTGCAGATTTTGCTTCTGATGGTGACATTATTCCTTCGGCTGTTCATCACACTCCTAGTGTGAACCATGATTTAGAGGAGACATTTGGCTACTTGAACTTGGGAGTTCTCACATCAGATCCAGTACTTGAGCCATGCATTTTATCTCCTCCATCTACTGTTGTAGTTGATGATGCTTGTGATTCCACAGTTTGGGTTCCTTGTGCTTCAGTGCAGCAAGATATACATTGTCTTCCAGATATGGCTACTTTGGATGGCTTCTTGACAGGTATTTCAAACTTGTTTGTGGAGTCTCATCTTGCAGATTTGGGGGACATCATTGATGACATTCATCTTCTCTTTGAGGAAGATGCTCCTTCTTCAGTTGTTGTGAGGGAACACTCTGATCCTCTTGTTCATTCTCTACATGATCATTCCTTGCAGTTTGACATGAGTGTGGATACTTTTGGACAACATTTGGAGGAGGCTTCTTTGTCTTTGGAGGGGATATCATTCTCTTTGGATCATGTTCTACATTCTTCTCTACTAGATGTTGGATTGTACTCTTCAGCAGTGTGGCCTAGAATGCCTGTTTGGAGTGTGCCAGCTTTCGACATCGACATGGAGACACTTGAGCATGCTTCAGAGACATCATACATCCTGCATACATTATTGGTTTTGTTTCTTCCTAA
Source organism: Sequoiadendron giganteum (assembly GCA_007115665.2). Taxonomy (NCBI): domain Eukaryota; kingdom Viridiplantae; phylum Streptophyta; class Pinopsida; order Cupressales; family Cupressaceae; genus Sequoiadendron; species Sequoiadendron giganteum. The sequence goes on from CM021110.1 coordinate 79,097,983, forward strand.
GGGGAGGAATGTTGTTCGACGAGATTGGATCATCTTCAGCATTCAATGTTGAGCTTCTACCATCATTGCAGGAGACTCAACATTGAGGGGGGGCTGCCTTGTCTCTCTTCTACTTCTCTCTTATGGGGGGGTCTTTTTCCTCACATGGGGTTTTTACCTTCTCATTCATGATTCAGAGCATTTCTATCTTGTATTTCATCTCTCTTTTGGGGAGGAGTTTTGTCCCATTGGGTTTTCTCCTTTTCTCCGTTTGTGAGAGATTGCATTGCATTTGTACATGGGTACCTAACATGGCCTAGTTGACGGGACCCATCTTGCATTGTTTGCATTTGTGTACATTCTCCCTAAGTTGCACTTAAGGGGGGGTGTTGGTGTAATTAAATGTTTTGTACCTTGTCCTTGGTCATAATTACACCTTAGTTAAGTTTACTTAGGGACCACATAGGAGTTGTTGGAGAATTTCCACCTTTGGTGGACTTATCTTCTTATTACTTTATCACCTCCACCTTTCATGGACATATCATGTGATTAGGTTTCCACCTTTTGTGGTAGATCCACTATTTGTGGTGGTTATCACATTATCACCTTTCCACTTTAGGTGGAGTGATAGCTTTCCATTGTTGTCTCATGTCATAAGATTACAACACTTGTCATAATCTTATGCACTCCTATGTTCTCACCTTGGCTATATAACCAAGGGGTCTCTCATTGTAAAATCAAGCAATTCCATTATATTGACATTGAATACAGTTTATTCTTGTCATACTATTTTCTCTCTTCTTTGTGCTTTCTATTTGGTCCATAGATCTTGGCATCCATAACCAATTCTAACATGGTATCAGAGCATGTTTGATTGACCACCATTAATTGTAAAGCCTCCTAGACCTCAATCATCCTCTCTAACAAAATAAAGTAGCTCGCATATCTAGTGTCCACGGGCTTGAGGAATTCCTTCCTCAAAAATGTCCTAAACAAAGCAAGTGAAGTGTGATGGTTGCAAATGAACATTTGCACATCTCGAGCCTTTGACACCATTTCCTTCACCCAATCTATATTCCCAATGTCCTTCAAAACATTGTTCAATGCATGAACACAACATGGGGTCCAAAAAATGTTCTTATAAGCACCCTCTAACATCAATCCAGCTAACTTACACACACGGGCTGAATCGGTCACTACTTGTAGTCTTGTACAACATTAGAGGCTCCAACCTCTTCTATGGCATCTCTCAAAATATGAAATTGGAAGTTTGCATCCTTCCTTTTCCCTGAACAATCAATAGCTCTAAGAAAATAATAGCCAACTATACATGTAACAATAATGTTGATGAGTGGCCAATGTTTGATATCGGTCCACCCATCCATGATAATAGGGCAACCATCCCTTATCCATGTTTGTCTCATATCCTCCATCAACACACTCACCTTGGAATATTCTCTATCAAGGAGGGTGATGTGTAGCTTGTGTTCTCCAGGTGGAGCAAATGAGGACCTGTAGCTATCACATCTTTGAACATCTATTTAAAATATGGTGAATGTGCCACATGAAAAGGTATGGCATGAGCATAAAAGAGCTTAGCAACAGAGGAATCGACCACATCTCGAAATTGTGTGTTAAACATATCAACAACACTAGATTTCTTCTTTCCTCTAATAGAAGTAGAACCCTCTCCCCCATGAAATCCAACCTCCACGGACCCTGTAGGCAAACTCTCCATTGAATTTCCTTGCTTTCTTGCCTCCCCCTCCATATGCAATCTAGTTGCCTCAATCTTCTCAATTAGAGTTATTTTTTCACACCTTTCACCCCTTTACCACCTATCCACAAAAGATGACAATAGACTCTCATATAGCTGCCTTTATATTTTTTTCCGCATAAATGATAACCATTCTCTACTTCCCTTTGAATTTTTTTCTTATCCTTATCAACTTGTGTTGCAAATTGTAATAGAGGTTTTGTGGGGTTAAATGGGCCTTTTGCATAGGTTTTGAGGAGTTTGGAAGGACATTCAAATGGGTTTGAAGTTGCTGGCCCTGCTACACTCCCACTCCCTGAAGAAACCCCAGTGGCTGCCATATCTCTATGAGTTCTACTTCTTTGAATTTCATGCATTTGAACCTCAACCTCCTCACTATCATCACTACCACTCTACTGCTGCTGCTGCTGATTTTTTTTGTTAAGAATTGAAAAGAGGGCTGCAAGTTCAAATAAAAGAAAAAATAAACTCACAATGCCCTTCCTATGTCGTAAAAAAATTTGAAAAAACAAATGCAAAATGAAGAACTTACCTCTAATGGAGAAGATTCGATACCCTAGTCTCCTCTTTCAACTATTGTTCTCTCCTTTTCCACTTGCTGCTCTTCACCTAAGTTTGCAAATGTAAAATGAGTTTTTTGTTGTTGTTGTTTTAATGAATGAAATAGTTTTAGGTGATGTTAAAAGGGATGTCAGGGGGGGGAGGGGGACGGCAGGGGTCCTTGTGGGCCCGCCCATCCCTTTTTTTAGATTTAAAAATGTGTTTTTTTTAAATGCAACTTAAAGTTGCTTGGGCCATAGGGAATGGCTAGCTGTCCTCGAGACAGTCGGGGGACGCCTAGGCATCCCCTGGGCGTCCCCTTTTGTTTTGCATAAGTACTCGTGATGTTTTTGTTTTTGACTGGCAATTGGGGACTGGGGGGATGTTTCCTAGGCATCCTCCAGTCCCCGAAATGCCCCCGATACAGGAATGAGGGTAAAAAAGCAAGGGACGCGTCCCCGGGGAGCACTGATATTTTGGGGTGGCATTTCTACATCAAGACAATTCATCATAGACTAGAGTATTTCTTGGAATAGTGAGTCCATTTACCAGAACAACAAAAAAGGGTCACTAAATTATTGGGTTACAATTATGAAATTATCTACAAAAAGGGAAAGAAGAATATAGTGGTAGATGCCCTATCTTTCTATTTGGAAGACTATTGGACATTATATGCTTTATCCTTGCCACCTCCAAGCTACCTGCAGAGGGCCAAACACGAGTGGCATGTAGAAGAAGGGAAAGAAGAATGTAATGGCAGGTCACTAAATTATTGGGTTATGATTATGAAAATATCTACAAGAAGGGAAAGAAGAATGTAATGGCAGTGCCCTATCTGCAAATTGGAAGACCATGGGAATTTATATGTTTTATCCTTACTAACTCCAAACTAGTTGCAGGAGGTCAAATACAAGTGGCAGCAGGATGCACAGGTTCAACAGCTCCTTTGTTAGCTAAACAACCAATCCCACAACTAAACCAAGGTTCTTCTGGGATGGCCAATACTTGTATTCTGAAGGTTAATTGTGCTTTCTGCAAATTCCACTCTTTGGGACAAGTTGTAATGAGAATGATATGTATCACCATCTGCAGGGCATTCCAGTTCTTAAAAATGTATGAATGAGCCAAATGAAACTTCTTCTAGAATGTCATGAAACATGATATCAAACAATTTGTTGAGTGTGATACGTGTCAGCACCACAAAGGAGAAACTGTTAGAACTCCAGGAACCCCCACAGCCATTACCCATTCTGATTCTAGTATGGACAGATATCGCCATGGATTTTATTGAGGGGTTGCCTAAGTCAAGCGGCACTATGTAGAGCCATTTGTCATGCAAGATCTCAACATATACTATGAGTACAGACAGATGCATTAAGTTTTTATTAAGGCAGATCAAGACCCTTCTAGAAATTACTGGGCAGCTATTAATGTATGTGGTCATGAACCCAAAACGGCCACAGGACATGCTATTTTCAACTACATGCCAGTTTCTACTGCCATGATTTCTCCTTCAATGCCTCCATCTGGCACCCTTTAATGATACTTCATATGCCATGAATCCCCAATCCAATCTAATAGGGATTTCATAAATGCTGAACCTTTTGTTAATAAGGCATCTCATTGGAGACAAGGCACTGTACTTAGAGGTGGGGGATAGTTACTTGCTGGTTGTTGATGCTAGCTGTTGGCAGTGCTGGTTTCAGTTGACTGATCTAGTGGTTAGTTTCCAAGTAAAGATCCAAATCTTTGGATGTGTAATAGATGGAACTAGAATTCAGTCAAGTGTGAAGTTTGGTGGAGCTAGTGATTAAATCCATTGTTGGTGAACTACTTGAGGAATTTTCACTTCAATTTACCCATCATGTGGTATCAGAGCACGTTTAGATTACTTGTGGTTTGTGTATTTCAGTAGGTAGAGAAGAGAAATCGCAGGTTATGCTTTACATGAATTGGATGGTGGAGTTGATTGTTCTACCTTCAATTATTAATGCTGCAAATTAGTTTGATTTTGCTTGTAATACTTTTGGATGGCCTCCTTGGCCTCATAAAGGTACTCTGTTGATTTTTTCTCCCTATCCACCAATTGCAAAACCTTGACAAGAAGCTGTGAAATGTCTTTGGACTTTGAAAAATCAAAGGTGTTAGCAAAGCATAATGCTTTGCAAGGTGATGAAGTTAGTTGCAAACCATGTGATACCCACTTGCACAAGATCCTTCCTCTTGGCATGATTTCTCATCAAGCTAAGCACCCAAAGGTGATTGTTGATGTACTTGGCATTTGGCACCACGTATTTCACACAACTGAATTTGCCTATGCCCTCCAAAAAAAATCAAGGCAATTGGTAGTGCAAGGGCTCCAAAAAAGTGTTGGGTGTCTCTTCTCAAGTATTTCCCATGCTGCCAAATATGTTGCATTATAAATCATAGCTTGGACCACATTTTCTACACCAACCTTTAAACCAACCTCCTCCAACATTGAATTTAGTTTCTTATCATTATTAGAGGCATAGTATGCAGACTCGGACTCGGACTCGGAGAGTACTCAGAAAGCCCAAAATTTTTGACTCGGCAACTTAAAAAGTACTAAAATTTATTGTAAAACACTTTTTTTTTTGCAAAATTCAGTGTCAAAATGTATCAAATGAGTCTAAAAACCCATGAGGAAGTGTTTTCTATTACATTTGATTCTTGAATACATATGGATTACAAAATGTCATCATCATGTGAAGTCGGATAGTGGATACTGGATACAATAGCTAGCTACTAACTAATAACTATTATGAATTTATGATGATTGCCTTTGAAAATCATCATCATCATAAATTTCATATCTAGGCACTTACAATTTCCTCTTCCCCAACCTAGTAAAAAATTGGGGGGTAGAGGGTATGGTCCTCGCACTCAATTGTGGCTTTGTGCTTGGCATAGAAGACTATGCTTGTGGCTCCACCCTACTGGTATATGGCAGTGATGCCTCCTCCACAATATCAATGGCATCCAATCCAAACTCCCCTACTTTTTTTGCAGCCACACCCTCCATAGCTTGTCTCTCAAAATCAACAATCTCATCCTCTATAAACATGGAGGCCTCATGGCCATCATCATCTTGCATGATCCAATCACTATAGTGATCAATCTCATCCAAATCAATAAGTTCCTTTGGTAGGTCCTGCACCTTTCTTGTGCAAAGCTGAAGGTTGTATTGCAAAAAAACAAGATCATTGAGGCGTTGTTGAGTCAAATTATTGCGCTTCTTCGTGTGAATGGAATCAAACAAACTCCAATTGTGCTCACAATCAAAAGCACTACAAGGTTGAGACAAAATTTAGAGGGCTAGCCTTTGCAAATTTGGGGTATTTCCACCTCAATCTTCCCACCAAGAACCTGCAAATAAGATATTCAAGTTTTTGTAAATAAACAATATCTATTAATAATTGTAATTAACAACTTGCGAGATATAAGGCTTCACTTTTTTTTACTTGGTGTTTAGGCGTCTCTTCCTCGTATAGCTAAATGTGAAGAAAACAACCTCCCCCTAGCTGCCTTATAATTCTGCAACTCTGAAATGATGAGGCCTCTCACTGCATCTGTAGATGTCATCTTCTCAATACATGTGAATAGGCCCTCTATAACCTCTCCATGAGAATTCGTGAAGCTATCAAAGAAGAAGAACTTGGGGTTGAGATGGTACCCCACTGCACGAATGGATTGGTGGAGTTGATTATTCCACCTTCGATCAATGATCTCCCAAATAGGGGAAAATCTATTTGCATCCCCCTTGTAAATTTTTTGGATGGCCTCTTTGGCCCTGTCCATGGCCTCATAAATATATCCCATTGCATTTTTCTCGCCATCCACCAAGTGCAAAACCCTCACCAAGGCTCAGTTACCTACAATGTACAAAGAAAAAGAAAATTTAAATTACAACTTACAATGAAGCAAAATACTTTTAAAGTTTATAAATAAAGGATTCAATTTGAAAATTAAATTAAGTTTGAAGTTACCTTGACAATCTCTATAGCTCTAGTTGCAAAATCGCCATCAAAAACTATTTTTGCAATCCTTTCTTCATCAACCTTTCTCGAATAAGTCGAGTCTACCCATTGCTGACTCACAAACATCTGCTTCAAGGGAGTCAATAAACTAGTAATACTTTGCAACATTAGAAAATTAGTTGCAAACCATGCAGTACCCAATCGCACAAGCTCTTTCCCCTTGGTGTGATCTTTCATCAATTGAAGAACCCATGGGTGATTATATATATATTTTGTTATATCTCTTGCTTCTTCTACAATTGATCTCACCCAATCAATTTTTCCCTTGCCCTCCAAAAGAAGGTCAAGGCAATGAGCTACACAAGGGGTCCAAAAAAGTGTTTGATGCCTCTTTTGAAGCAATCTTCCAACCGCCACATATGCTGTTGCATTGTCCGTAACAACTTGGACAAAATTTTCTATGCTCACCTCTAAAACAACCTCCTCCAACATCAAGCTCAATTTTCTGCATTCTTTATTATGTTGGAGGCATCAATTGACTTTAGAAAAATCGAATCACCATTTGAAGCCACAAAAAATTTATGAGAGTGCGGTTCTTTCCATCTGTCCACCCATCAGAAAGAATTGTGCATCCATACTTTTTCCATTGCTTCTTTTCATCTTCCACAATTTCTTTTGCATCTACAATAGCATCTTTGAGTAACTTGCCACTTAAATCTTTTGGAGATGGGTCCTTGTACCCTTTCCCAACAACTGTTAGTGTTGTCACCAAACACTCCCAATATGGACGCTTTGCCACGTTGAAAGGAAGATTGTTATAATACCAAAAATTTGCACAAGCCTTATCTGCTTCTTTATGCACCTCCTTGTTCCACCCAATAGCTTCCAATGAAGGTTGTGATCCTCATTCATTTCTAGGCACAAAAAACTAGAATTTGCTCGAAGTGGATGAGGAGGATGGGATACGTATATGTAAGCCGCAAATAGATCCCACACTGCCTTGCATATCCACCTCAAATTCTCTTGACAAATTAGGAGCAATGGCTTCTTGTATGGCTGCTTGCATCTTTTTTTTCATCTAGTGCTGCAAGAAGGGCTATCATCTCTCGTTTCACCTCTTTAGGGGCTGCTGGACATTCCTTGGCATCATGGAAAGGAATGCCAACAAGATGGTATTTGAGGCAATTGATGCCTCCAAATAACGCTCCCTTGTACTAGCCCCATTATGCCATATTTCTAGTAGGATCACAGCTACCAGGGGGTCTCCTAACGAGCTGACTTGCATTTGTTGAGTCCGAACCAAATGCAAACCCAGATGCTATTGTGATTAAATATTAACCTACAATATCGATAGCAACAAAAAATAGTGATTAAATTTTTTTAAACAAACATAAGAAAATGAAGTTTTCGATAAATAATAAGTATATAACTTTCTATATGACTTTTTACAACTAAAAACAATTCTGAATGTAAATTCTTATTCTTATTCCACACTTTAGGTATAAATAAAACAAAGATGGACATTGACATGTTGCAAGGAAATTAGTGAGGCATTCAAGTAAGAAACTAAAATACCACGTGACATTAACTTTGTTTTTCAAAGGAGGAATTGCTAGGGTTTCACTATTTGGAGAAAAATAGTGGAGTTTGGTGAGATGACAAAGTTTGCACATAGATCTGTGGTTTATTTAGAGTAAATATGCCAATTTGAAATCCAAAAGGCATGATACAAAGACTTTGCCCAAGAGCAAGCTTAAAGACACTGGCTTAGTATAGAATTTCGTAAATTGAGTTATTTAGGGTTTATCCAAAGTGATCTCCATGTTACCTTACACATTGAGGCAAATATTTTTTAGATTTCAAGGCAAAGAAATGATAATAATTTGGAATTGTATTCTGGTTGCTAATAGCCTAATACAATCTCATGGACTTATCTTAGCATACTAAGGCTTCACAAAATAGAAACAATGAGACAACATAACTACATTTCAATGTCAACATTTGACATTTTATGCTGTTTTTTTTAATGTTATCCAATAATGTTTTCTTGTCCATATTAATATCTATTTATTCTAAATCCCAAATTGAAATGCTATGACTTATCCATGCAATTTCTTAAGAGAACATAACTTTGTTTCTTAAGCTTCATGATATATGACTCTTAATGATCAAAGACATAAGGAATAATTACAAAGGTGTTGCTTGTCAAAGACAATTTATTGCTTGAAAGAAAATAAAAAATTCGAACTTGTAATATGAAGTCGCAGTCCAAATCGCAATCCAAATCAAAGTATGTAATGTCCCCTCCTAGCTAGACTTCAGCATTTTAGTGGGATTAGCCTATCAGTCAACCCTCGTAGGCTAATGGGATTGGATAGAGGGTCCTTGTGACAGAGGCTTGATCATTTGATGGTTTTATTCTTCTCCAGAGTTCAGAGAGGTTCAGGTTTGGCCTTCGCAAAGGATTCAGAGCTCAATTTCTCATACTTACTATTTATAATAAGTCATCCTACCAGGGTTTCTATTTATAGCAGGTCATCTGGTTAAGTTATAATGGTAGTGTCGATCCCAGTCTTCGGTTGGCTCGGAAAAATAAGGTGTTTAGCCTAAGTTATGACATTTAATTATTATTAAAGGTTCACTTTAATAATAATTAATATTTTAATGATATATTATAATGTTATATTTGCACTTTTATTTGAGGGGTTATTGATACATTAAAAAGGGGCCATTTCAATTAATTATTTGGACGCCAATTATAAAGGTCATATTTTAATATCTCGAAGTGCAACTTTATAACATTTTAAAAGGAATTAAAAAGGCAAAAGGGGTCGACCTCTTGGAGAGTAGTATATAAGCTTCTTGGAAGAAATCGAACTTCTCTCTTGGACATTTGGAAAACTCATTTCATGAATTCTTTGGCGTTTTGGAGAACAGAGACAATGGTTTCTACAATTTCCTGAGCGTATCAGCATTGGAGAGCGTAGCTCGTTCGGTGTATCAGTAGTCTGAGGTTGTGAGACTATCAACTGAAGTTGCTTTACCATTGGCTTCACTTCAGTAGTCAAGTTGTGCAGATTGGAGACATTTCTTAGGGGTTTTCAGGCGTATTTCAGTATGGAGGCGAATATCTCTAAGGGCCGCTTATTTCATTGCTGGTAATACTTATCCAGGGCCGTACCATTCATCCTCCTTGTAGCCGTACCACTTGAGGAGGAAGGCGTGATCTTTCTAGGCTAGAACGCCTATGGGGGGTTCTTTCACTATCTTGGGCGTCCACTTCTACAAAGCCTTTGGCGTGGGTTTGGAGGAAGAGATTCACACAATTTGCAGGTGGTCGAACCCTTTACTTGATTCAGCCATGGCATCCAGCAACCCTCAGTTTTTATAGTTTGCCATTTCTTGTATTTTGGGTATGCATTGTTGTAAAAGCTTTTGAAAATAAGTTGAATGAAAGATATTTACTTTGCTGCAGTAGTTGTTCTTGGTAGTTTAAATATTTTCTTTCAAGCTCTTTCTTTCCTGGTTATATATTCAAAAAATACAAAAAATACATATATTCAACAAAAACACAAAAAAATCACAAAACAACAAAAAAAAAACCGCAGTCAGTTTCGGTAGTATAGAGTTGCAATTGTGGGAGAACTAGGGTTCTTACAATGGTATCAAAGTGGTTTCTTGCCAGCCTTAGGGTTTGAATCCAACTCTGTTGATGCAACAAAGTGACAGGTACAAAAGGTATATTGCAAGGGAAGACAAAAAACAAAAATAGTGGCCACAACCTTATCCGAAACAGGACACTTTTTCAGCTGCAATAGCAGCAAGACAGCGGGGAACTGAGGTTGGTTCATCCAACACAATGGGTGAAAGAGGTGGTGGTAGCCCACCCAGGAATGAACGTGGAAATGAAGCTAAAATTGGGGGAAATAATGACGAAAGAGAAGCACGAGAGATTTTTGGACGCATGGCAACAGGTTGCATATGCTTTGTGGGCACTTACAACAATGTTACAATAGATGAACCCTCACGAAAGATAGAATCAGGAACCAGTTGATAATAGGAGTGTGGTTGGGACCCCCAGGGCACAGAGAGCACCCACCCATACCGTTGATAGACCGACACGCCCTACCTTTTTGAGAAACGCATCGGAAGAGGGTAATGCTGAAGAAGAGGCTGAGGCAATGTTTGTAGACAATCTTATGGCAGCGAATGATGAATGGAAATTGTAGACCGCAGGTTAGGGAGCGCATAAGCTTTGACAGATTTGTAAGTCAAAGGAGAGAGCATTACAGGGCAAGAGAAGATCAGAGACCTAGAGATCAAAACAGTGACCTGAAACACACCACCAACAAACTTACATTACCTACATTTGATGGCAGTGGGAAGGTTACAACTCAGGATTGGGTGCACAAGCTAGATACTTTCTTGAGTCTTCGACCCATGGCAGAGGAGGACACAATAAAATATGCTACTTTACACTTGGAGTGAGTAGCCCATGAATGGTGGTACCATGAGGTGGTCATGTTGCAGCATAACCGCATCACTTCTTATCAGGAGTTTGTTGATAGATTGATTGAACGTTTTGATAAGAAAGATCCAAAAACATATTTTAGGGACTTGGCTCAACTCAAGCAGGTTGGGAGTTTGGAGGATTATGTTGGTGATTTTTAGAAATTGTCAGTTATGGTTCCCAATATATCTAAGAGAAGGCTAGTTGTGCTATTTATTGAGGGCCTATTGGAACCATTGAGAGGGTGGATAAAAGCTTTTGACCCACCTACACTGTAGGAGGCAATGAAAAAGACTAGAAGTATGGAACTTGTAGCCCCACAAAGCAAGTTCTCATCTAAAGGATCTTCTTCATACTGGGACAACAAATCATTCTCCAAGAAGAAGGAAAAATCAGATTCAAAGGGCAAATCAGCAACACCTCTAGATTGAGATACACTCAATGATTTGCGCAAGAAAAAGTTGTTCTTTTACTGCAAAGGGCCCTATGATACAAACCATGACTGTCCATTGAGGCCTAAGGGAAAGGCTAACCGGATAATGTGGGCATTCTATGAGGATTCCGAATCAGAAAAATCAGACCAACAATCTGATCCAGAAGATTTAGGGGCATAAAATGTTGAACATGAGGTAGAGAAGTCCAAAAATGAGGTTGAACAAGAAGCGAAAGTGAAACTTCAAGAGGCACGTCTCACTAGCATACAACGGGAGGACTCATTCGGGATGCACGGGGTCTTAGTTGGACAAAAGATTATCACTTTGCTCGACATAGGTGCCACACATAACTTCATCGATGCTAGGTTGGTTGAGAGGCATGGGATTCAGATAGAGGAATTTAAGAGTATAAGGGTGAAGGTTGCAGATGGTTACACTCTTAAGTGTGACAAAATGATTCCAGATCTTCCTATGCATTTGAATAATTTTGAGTTTAAGGCAGATTTCTATGTGCTAAATATGGGAGACACTGATATGGTTTTGGGAATGAAATGGCTTCATGACGTAGGTGAGTTTACCCTTAACCTTCGTGACATGGAGATGAATGTAGAAACCCTTGTTCTCACTATTTCTGAAACTGCTTGTTTTTGCTTGTTTTTGAATGTTTTTATTTTTTTGTGTTTTTTGCATACAGAGATAAAATGCGATTTTGAAAGAAAATGATTGTAAAAATTAAATTAAATATTATGAAGCTGAAAATTGGTAGGTATCACTTGATATTCTATTGCCAGATTGTCTATTAATCTTCTAGGCTTATTACATCTGAGATCAGATAACATGCAAAGTAAAAAGCAACAACATTTGTGTGAATAAAACCTGATTATTGCAGCAACCTGAGATGCCTATGAAATGGTACGGCCTTCAAGAATTTACTTATCCCTCCATCTAAGGTTTGCAGATGAATCCAGAAGAAAGTACACCCTTATTAGTGAAGCCAGAATGCTCAAACAATAGGCGCTTTGTCCAATATGAATGGTACGGCCTGGTACAAGAAAGTACAGCCCAGCAACAGCCTAGTACGGCTCAACAACAGCAGTGACAAATCTGTACAAAACTTAAAAGATATGTCTGGAATTTGGAAAATGGTCGCCAATACTGAAGAACCCTTCCCAGATGATTTCCAAACCAAAAACCCTGAAGATGAATCAAATGTGAAGCTCTGTGACAACCTCTGGATGAAGTTATCTCTTTGACAAGCAATAAATCAGCTGGTATTTCACAGCCTCTAAACTGCAGACACTGAAGATGGCTCGTTCTCCAATGCACGGTGAAAACTGGAACCCTTGGCTCTGTTCTCAGAAGAAGTACTTAACAAAAATTCGATTTCATAACATAATCAGCTCTTTTCCCAATGAAACCCTTATATCCTCAAGAAAGTCGACTTTTCTCACAAAGGCATCATTTAAATAAAGTTTGAACTTTTCTTTTAATTTTTCAATAGTTTCGAACGCACTTTAATTATAATTTATAATTGAAAAGTGGCCCCTCTTCCATGTTGGTCGACCCCTTCAAGAAATCACTTAAGTTATAATATTAAATTATATTATAACTTTATAATATAAGCTTACTAAAAATAGCAAGTCAAGTAAATGATGTCTGAACGACCCCGAACGAAAGCCAAACTGAACAATCCTGCAACTAGCTAAGCCAAGCCTCGACCAGACCCTCTATCCACCTTATCAGCCTACGAGGGTCGCATAATAGGCTAATCATAAACACTGAGAGGTCAATTGGAAGGGGACATTACAATGAAGTTCAAGGTGGACAGGAAGACTCATATACTAAAAGCCATCAGGGATAGCAGTTTTAGGATGATATCATTCAGGAGAATGCAAAGACTCATGCGCCATGATCAGATTGAGTGGGCAGCTGAGTGTATGTTGATGCCATCATAGGAGGGGTAGCAAAAACCATGTTATCATCCAGATATACAAGAGTTGAGGATTAAACACAGGAAAGTGTTCAGTGATATTCCACCCAATAGACCTCCAGATAGAGGGATTGAGCACATAATAGAGTTGGAGGGTGTCAAACCCATGACAATCACTCCTTACAGGCACCCCAAGCGACTGAAAGATGAGATTGAGAAAACAATTAAGGAGTTGCTTGCTATGGGGCACATTAGGCCTAGCAAATCACCTTTTGCTTCATCAGTAGTTTTGGTGAAGAAAAAGGATGGTACTCTTCGGATGTGCATTGATTATAGGGTGTTGAATAAGAGAACAATTAAGAACAGGTATCCTATTCCTCGTATTGACAAGTTGATCGATGAACTTCATGGTGCTTGTTACTTCTCGAAAATAGATTTGAGATTGAGTTATCACCAGATCAGGGTTAGAGAGCAGGACATCGGGAAGACAACATTCAGATGTCATTGTGGACACTTTGAGTTTGTGGTTATGCCATTCGGGCTAACCAATGCCCTTGCTACTTTCCAGTCCACCATGAACAGGGTCTTTCAATCACAACTGAGGAGATTTGTACTAGTCTTCTTTGATGATATTTTAGTATACAACAAAACTTGGGAAGAGCATATTGCCCATTTGGATATAGTGCTGGGTATTTTGGATAGGGAGTCCTTGTATGCCAAGGAATCCAAATGTGATTTGGGCATGACGGAGTTGTTGTACTTAGGCCATATCACCAGTGTAGAGGGTGTGCGTATGGATCCTGACAAGGTCAAAGCTATTATTGAGTGGCCTACTCTTGAGAATCTTACTCAACTTAGAGGATTTTTGGGCTTATGTGGCTTCTATCGTAGATTTTTCAGTGGGTACTCACATCATGCAACACTGCTTACTGATCTGACAAAGGGGCGTTTGATTGGACTCCTGAGGCATAGGAGTGTTTTGAGAAGTTTAGGCAATTGATGACTTCTTGTCCTGTCCTTGCCTTACCAGATTTTACTAGACCCTTCAAGCTTTATTCTTCTCCAGAGTTCAGAGAGGTTCAGGTTTGGCCTTCGCAAAGGATTTAGAGCTCAGTTTCTCATACATACTATTTATAGTAAGTCATCTTGCCAAGGTTTCTATTTATAGCAGGGCATCTGGTTGAGTTATAATGGCAGTGTCAATCCCAGTCTTCGGTTGGCTAGGAGAAATAAGGTGTTTTGCCTAAGTTATGACATTTAATTATTATTAAAGGTTCACTTTAATAATAATTAATATTTTAATGATATATTATAATGTTATATTTGCACTTTTATTTGAGGGGTTATTGATACATTAAAAATGGGCCATTTCAATTAATTATTTGGACGCCAATTATATAGGTCATATTTTAATATCTCGAAGTGCAACTTTATAACATTTTAAAAGGAATTAAAAAGGCACAAGGGGTCGACCTCTTGGAGAGGAGTATATAAGCTGCCTGGAAGAAATCGAACTTCTCTCTTAGACATTTGGAAAACTCATTTCATGAACTCTTTGGCGTTTTGGAGAACAGAGACAAGGGTTGCTGCAATTTCCTGAGCGTATCAGCATTGGAGAGCATAGCTCGTTCAGTGTATCAGCAGTCTGAGGTTGTGAGACTATCAGCTGAAGTTGCTTTACCGTTGGCTTCACTTTAAGAGTCAAGTTGTGTAGATTGGAGACATTTCTTAGGGGTTTTCAGGCATATTTCAGTATGGAGGTGAATATCTCTAAGGGCCGCTTATTTCATTGCTGGTAATACTTATCCAAGGCCGTACCATTCATCCTCCTTGCAGCCGTACCACTTGAGGAGGAAGGCATGATCTTTCTAGGCTAGAACTCCTATGCTTTTGAGGGGGTTCTTTCACTATCTTGGGTGTCCACTTCTACAAAGCCTTTGGCGTGGGCTTGGAGGAAGAGAGTCACACAATTTGCAGGTGGTCGAACCCTTTACTTGATTCAGCCATGGCATCCAGCAACCCTCAGTTTTGATAGTTTGCCATTTCTTGTATTTCGGGTATGCACTGTTGTACAAGCTTTTGAAAATAAGTTGAATGAAAGATATTTACTTTGCTGCAGTAGTTGTTCTTGGTTTTATAATTATTTTCTTTCAAGCTCTTTCTTCCTTGGCGATATATTCAAAAAATACAAAAAAAACATATATATTCAGCAAAAACACAAAAAAATCACAAAACAATCAAAAATAAAAACTGCAGTCAATTTCAGCAATACAGAGTTGCAGTTGTGGGAGAACTAGGGTTCTTACAGAGTATATGTAAGGTCAACTCAGTAGGGTTTTTATAGGGAAAAATCGCATCCAAATTGTTCTGAAAATGTGTCATTATCGTGCCAAAAATCTCGTCAAAAACACGTTTCACAAACTGGCGAGTTCTATGGAGAAATCACCAAGGTTTTTGATGAGTTTTAGGGCATGACTCAACAAGTTTTTCACCACAGCGAGTTGCGAGTAAACTCATGAGTGACTCGCGAACCTAGCGAGTATTTGTCGGGTTTTCATTCTATGGTTAGAGGCATTGATGGACCTCAAAAACACCATCTAACCATTTGAAGCTACTAGAAAGTTGATGAGTGCTTGGTTCATTCTATTTTTCCATTATTGATGATAAAGTGTATCCATCCTTTTGTTAATATTTCTTTTGCTCTTCTACAATCGTCGCTTCATTTGCCGTTTCTTTTTGGAGTAATGGCTCGCTTAAGTCATGTGGACTAAGCATCTTGAACTCTTTTCTTGCAAAGGTCAAGGTTGTGACCAAATTCTATAAATATAGGCTTCTTGCCACGTTATTTGAAAGGTTTTTGCAGTGCCATAAACTTGCACAAGCCATGCTTGTTTTTTCATGTTTCTTCATGTTCTAACTTGTACCTTCAAGCAAAGGTTGAAAACTTGGCATGTTTTATGGTACAAAAGACCCTTTTGACTATATTTAGTTACAACTTGATGGGGTGGATGTGCCACAATTTTGTTGATCACAATAAGTGTCTACTGTATGTCTTTGTTTCTATCTCTAATTCATGCCATGCTGGGATTCATCATTATTGGAATGGTTGTGGCTGTTCCCATCTTCAATTTTTTTGCTCTATCAAAGCAAGTGCCGCATTCAACTCCTGTACACCCTTTAGCTCAATGTTCAAACATAACTTAACATTTCGACCAGCAATCCGTGCAATGTTGTAGTTGAGGCAATTAATGCCTCCACTCATCTTCAATCTACATAGTTGGAAATGGTTGATCCCAAGGTCGGTCTTGGTACACCTTCCTTTCAAGTGGCATCCTTGTTGCCAATGCTTGGCTTCCACTTCCACTTCTTAATGCCATTGGATATGTAGTGCAAACCTTGGCATGTCAAAATACAATTTTAATTGTTGCAAACCCTAGCACTAGGTAAAAAAACAATTTCAGAAATGCAAAACCCTAGCTAGCATAGATTAATTCAAATGTATGTAAAACACACATGTACATGTAAAAGACAACATTTTTAAATGCTGAACAAATTTTGAAAAAACTTGAAAAAATAACTAGGAAAAAGACCATACCTGAAAGATATTTGAAAATTTGTAAAATATTCCTTCCTCAATTGCTTAAAATTGCCATAAGAGCTCAAAGGTAAATGATTGTTGTGTGAGATGGGAAGGTGTGGAGGGCTTAAAAGAAAAAAATCCCGTTTTTCTTGCATTTCCACATGTAGGCTTTGTGCAGATTGCTGATCGTGTTGTGGGCACAGACTCAATGAGTACTTGCTGAGAATTGCAGGCCTTGACTTGCAGGAGCTCGCTTGTAGTTAAGTGGGTGAGTTACTTGGTGCCCTCTGCAACTTGTGTATACTTATGATTTTGGCAAATTTTGCATCTATGGTTTCAAAGTTTGATACCCTGCACAATGAAAACACCAAGCTCCCAAGAAAGTACTGCATATGTCAATGATTTATCATTACAAGAATTGCACAATAGGACCCACTCATTGTCAATGAATCTACACTGGGAAATCAGCCGTGTGGTAAGGGACTATCTAAACACCACTTATGATTGAGGTTTGAGGATTGAGGATATATCACCCCAAGTGGAGAGGGCCTAACCCTTGCCCTTTGAATTTATTTCACTTTACTAGCTAGTGGCATTGCCCAACAACCTCTTTCAGTTGGTATTACAGCTGATAAAGCAGTCTACAAATCTCTTTCAACTTTCAACCAAATAGATATTATGGTTATTAAGCTCTTCCTCCCTTTCAGTTTACTCATAAAACATATAGAACTAAGAACATTGACATTATGTTGATGGCTTAAAGGCTAGAGAACATTCCATCCAAGAGGGTGATATTAACAAAAACAGAATCAATATTTTTAGTGATAAAAGAATACAAAATAAGAGTATACTGTGTTATAGCAGGCATATAAATTTTCTAGTAACACAACCTTTCTATAACAATGTAAATTAAGTAGTGGGACCCATTGTTAATTAGGTAAAATTTGATTGAATTAGCTTTAAGTGCTATAATTGTGGTTACTGACAAGATCACAAATACTTCAAGTGAGATACTTTAATCCACAGGCAAGAAGATAAAACATTATGATGTGATGAAATAACAAAATGTTTTGAGCTTCATGTAGTTGGCCATAATGTAACTAGTCAGCCGGGAATAAAAAGAATAAGGCTTAGTTAGTTGGCAATTAATGTAAGTGTTTTGTCTTGTTAGTTGGTAGTTCGGGAATTAGTTCCTGAAAGAATAATTAATGTAGTGAAGCGACGCGAAGGTTAGTACTCAACCACCTCCGCGCACTGTATGTATCAGAGTCATGTAGTTAATAGAGGTGTGTTACTGCTGTTGTTGTGATTGTCATGAGATACTTGTATTGGCATATGCTTAATGAATAAAGACAACAGGATGATTTTATGCTTTACATTCTAGTACATTGTTATGTTCTGTCAATTATTTTTGTTTACTCATTGCATACGTTGAAGTTCATCCCGTGAGTAAACATTTGGCGCCGTTGCCTAAGCAGACCAGGGAATCACTCGTCATTATGATGGCAGCGTAATGGGTTGACCAGCAGAGGAGCCCGTAGAAACTAATGAAGAAAGAGATGACGAATTGACACAAGATTTGGTAAATCTGTGGAATATATCCCTAAGAGATCACGTACAGAGGGAAGCCCTCAGGCAAGAAATCCCTGAGACAGTTATCTGAGATAGACTGGAAGTGAACGACAAGGTTGATCACCTTCTCAACCATCTGCCAAGATTGTTGGCCTGCCACTTCATCATCCTACAGGACCTTCGAGCGGAGGAGAACCAGGAATGCCGAAGGCAACAAATATTGCAATGGTACAAAGAACAAGCCAAACGGGAAGAGGAACGAGACACTAGCCAGAGACGTACTCCTGACAACCAACAATGATTGCGTGAACGACCTGTAATGACCGTACGGCCAAACAAAGACAAGAACCGAATACCATTCGGGCACGAAGCTGAGGAGGAAAGGGTTCGGCGATCACTGAGAGTACAAGAGCAAGACAACCGGCGACGAAGACTAAGGCAAGTTGATAAAGAATTGAATGAAGATCTAATTGAAATAAACTAAAGTATAAAAAGAACAAATGCTAATCTTGAGGAAATAGACCAATCCATCAGTAGAGCACATCAAAATTTTGTGGAAGGGAGGGACGAAGGACCCTTCATCACCCCGTACGTAGAAAGATATAAAATCCGTGAAAATGAAAATGAATTAAGTGGAGAACTTGATAATAGCATCCGACGCATTTGGGAGTTGTCCATATCGAACGATGACGAAGGGTTGAGGATTGGAAGATTTGAGCCCAAGACCCCTTGGCAGAGGGAGTACCGGAGTGGAACCCAAGAGTCTCAAGGTGTCAAGGATACTGACGGAGGACGTGGGAGTGACTCGTACGTGGGCGAGAGTGCAAGTGACGCACTGGAACTTAGCGAGGAAACCGGTCTAGTCGGGTCCAATACACAAGGAGGATAGTGGGGAAAGATGGTGACTCCTGTGCGACAGAAGCTGCCGAAGTTTACAGGGAATGGGTCAGAAGATCCAGTATGACATTGCAAAACATGTGAAACAATTTGGATAGCAAATGGACAGGATGATCCAGATCACTGCCTGAAAGCATTTCCGGCGACACTCAGAGATAGTGCCATTGACGGGTACTCAGAATTGGACCAAGCAAACAAAACTACATGGAGATTACTGAAGCAAGCATTTCAAGATGAATTCAGACTCCTGAGGGACGACAATGAGATCGTAGCAGAGATCTATAATACCAAGCAAGGGAAGCACGAGAGTGTGCGGACCTACAACTGAAAACTGAAAGATCTGCTAGGGAAACTTGAGTCACAGCCATCGGATGGCCTGAAGAAGAGGTGGTTGATTGAGGGTTTGTTTCCCTCGCTGCGTAAGAAAATGAATGTGGTACCTCCATCCTCGTACACTTAAGCATATAACCGTGCGATGGACATCAAAAGCGAGAACAAGACATCCTCCAGAGGGAAGAAGAAAGATGACGAAGAAAGTATGTGGGAGAGCGAAGATGAATCAAAAACCATACAGGCTCTCCATTGTGACATGTTGAGAATGATGAAAGAACTGAAAGCTGACAAAGAAGGATCCAAGGAGGCGAACGAACTATGGTGTACCAAATGCAAGATATAAGGTCATACAAAGGCAAACTGTCTGAAGAAAATGTTCTATGACATTTGCCAAGTTATGGGACACTCCGTCAAGGAGTGCTCGTACAACTTAAAAACACGGAGCTCGCAAGTGTTCTTCACACAAGGGGAACAGTCAACCCCTCTGACCACACCACCGAAACCCCATAACAACAACGCATCCCCCAACGAATACCGTAACAATTGGAGAAATAATACGCCAAGAAGCAAAATTCAATATGACAACAAAGGTAGACCCATGATCCAGTGTCGGAAATGTAACGAATGGGGTCACTTTGCCAGGGATTGCTAGAACATTCAAGGTGTTGGGGGAAAGCTGTGCAAATGGTGTGGTCTTGGCGATCACGAAGACACCAACTACCTGAAGTAGAAAGGCATCAACATGCTGGAGGTAGCCGACGAAGAAGTCCTGGCACTTACAAGGGTGCAGACGAAGAAGGCCAATTATCCGAACCCTCGTACGGAGAAAGAAAGACTCCAAGAAGCCAGGGCAGAAGTGGAAGAAGCAATGGCAAATGAACAAAGAACTCCCAAAGCGGCTAGTACGTCGTTGCAGTTGGAGTTCAAGAAGACATAGTACGGTAGGTGCTTCACACAACCATACCAATCAAGGTAACAGACCTTCTGCAAACAATGCCTCGACTAAGAGTAGCACTCACAAATGTCATTGCAAACAATACTCAAAGGGGTCCGAACGAAAATATGACAGAGTTGGCAGGAGAGGCCACAGACCCAATGCTACTCGTAGTAAGTGTCGGGAGGAAACCGACCGTCGTACAGATGGAAATCTTAGGGATGAAACTCTCCAACACCATTGTCGACGAAGGCTCAGGGGTAAACGTCCTGCCGGAGGAGACATGGAAGTGCTTCGGTAAGCCAACTCTCTGGCCCCCGACATTCCACCTGGTAGGGGCAAACCAACACACCATCAAACCTCTCGGTACTTTAATGGCACAAAAAGTGTTGATTGGCACGCAATAGTTCTTGTTGAATTTTGTCATCATCCCACTGGAGAAAAAGGCGTATGGTGCACTGTTGGGACGAGGATGGTTGATTGCCACCAAGGCGAACCATAATTGGAAGAGAAACACACTCTTGATCGAGAGCCATGGGAAGTACACTATTGATTTGAAGAATCAGGCGGTCAGTGAAGAATTGGCGTCTCCAGGATCAAAATTGGACGGAGGGTCGGATGTTGATGAAGAAAGGAAGATAATGGAGCTGAACGAGGAAGGTGTACTATAAATTGGAAGTTGCTCGAAGGATGAGACCAGTTCACTGAACGGGTTATTTCACTGGCAGATGGAGGATTATGAAGTTTTCCACTCTGATTGCAACATGTTACAAATTAGAGGAGGAGAGGAAGAAGATAAGGGTTTGACCAGTAAAACATTTCCGCCAGAGTACGACGAGTATAAGGAAGGTGTGGCAGAATTGGATGAGACGCCAACTCATAAGTTTGAACGAGAAAAACTCATGAAGTACGAAGAATCGACACTAAAGAAGGTGAACCTCAGTGAACAAGTAAAGTCGAAGGAGATCCTCGTCGGTGATGACTAGGACCCCATACTAAAGGCAACGGCATTTAAAATCTTCATGGAATACAAGGATACCTTTGCCTGGATGTAGAAGGACTTGAAGGGCATACCGCCAGAGCTGTGCGTACATAGGATCCCTCTCGTACCGGGAGCCCAGCCGGTACAGAAGAGACCCTATAGGATGAATAAAAACTATGCCGCCAAGGTGCAAGAGGAAATTGAGAAGATGTTGGAAGCATGCATCATTTTTAAAGTGGAAGTTAGTGAGTGGGTGTCACCGATTGTCATCTCCTTGAAGAAAGAATCAAGGCAAATCCGGATATGTATCAACTTCCGATGTTTGAACACAGTGACTATCAAAGACCCGTTTCCAATCCCCTTCACCGACACAATCCTTGAAGAGGTCATTGGACATGAAATGCACTCATTCTTGGACGGGTTCTTTGGATACAACCAAATTTGTATTGCGGAGGAAGACAAGTTGAAGACAAATTTTGTGGTCGAGGATGGGGTGTACGCGTACAACCGAATGCCATTCGGGTTGTGTAATGCACCAACCACATTCCAGAGAATAATTTTGCACATCTTCGACAAGATGTCAGTGGGCAACTTCAGGGCGTTCCTCAACGACTGGTCCATCTATAGTGACAAAGAGAAACATTTGAAGGCTCTCGGAGAGTGCATGGAGAGGTGCAGAGCAGCCCGCCTCGCATTGAACCCAAAGAAATGCAGATTCATCGTGCCACAAGGGAAATTATTGGGGCACATTGTGTGCAAAGCCGGACTAAAGACTGATCCAGACAAAGTAAGTCATTGTACAGATGGAGGCTCTGAAGAACGTCACTAGTGTAAAGTCCTTCCTCGGCCATGTAGGGTACTACCGGAGGTTCATCAAAAACTTTGCACAAGTGTCGTACCCTCTCGACCTACTGACAAGGAAGGGACAACCTTTCATATGGGCTGAAGAACAAGAAAAAGCTTTCAATGAATTGAAGGACCGATTGATCAGATCACCCATACTAGCATACCCGGACTGGAACAAGGAGTTCCACGTACATGTGGATGCCTCCAATTTCGCCATTGGAGCAACACTGGCACAACACACAGGTTGGACCACCGTGTATTTTTTGTGAGTCGGCTACTGTCAAGGGCAGAGAAAAACTATAGTACAACTGAGCGCAAAGCGTCGGGGATGGTTTCCTCCGTGCAAAAATTTAGGCATTATCTACTAGCCATGTTGTTCACCTTTTATGTGGACCACCAAGCCCTAATGTATTTGGTGAATAAGCCGATAATTCAGGGAGAGTGAGCAGGTGGCTACTATTGCTCCAAGAGTTCACATTTACTATCATCGTACGTCTAGGGAGGAGCCACGTGATTACCGACCAGTTGTCAAGGATCCGGTCAGGCGAACCTGCCGAAGGGGGAGTGAACGAAGATTTTTTGGATGCACACCTATTCCAAATTGCAATACTCCCTCCATGGTACAAAAAGATCGGAGAGTACTTGTCTACATGCACATTTCCGAAGGAGATGCCACCAGCTGAGAGAAGGAAGCTCATCTTAAAGAGTAAGACATTTCAGCTGATTAATGGCTTTTTGTACAAAATGGGGTCCGACCAAATCCTTCGAAGATGTGTCATAGAAGAGGAGATACCAGGTGTACTAAAGGAAGCACATGAGGGTCTAGCTGGCGGGCACATGGGCCCGGATGCTACGGCCAAAAAAATTCTCTTGGCGGGCCTATGGTGGCCAACGATGCACACAGATGCTCAGGAGTGGGTGTTAGGCTACAACACCTGCCAGAGGGTAGGGAAACCGTTGAAGCGGGATTTTATGCCATTGTATACATCCCAACCATAGGAGTTGTTCGAATGATGGGGATTGGATTTTATTGGGCCACTGAAGGTGAGTCAATTACATCGGTGTCGATACATTGTGGTTGCTATAGAATACCTCAAGAAGTGGGCCGAGGCACAAGCATTGCCAGATAACACAACACAGAGTACGACAAGATTCATTTATAAGCAGATAGTGACGATGTACGAGATTTCGATCCAGATTACGAGTGATCGTGGGGGACACTTTGTCAACCACTTCATCCAACTGATGACGACGGAGTTCCGGATCTTCCACAACTTATCAAGTCTGTACTACCCACGAGCCAACGGCCAAGCAAAGTCCACAAATAAGGTGTTAGTATCAATTACATAAGTCGTGTGGCGTAGAGGAAGTTGATTGGGAGGAGCGACTACCAATCATCCTATGGGCGTACCGTACAACGTACAAGGTGACAATGGGGCACATGCCTTCCAACTGATGTACAGTCAGGAAGCAGTGGTACCGATGGAATACATGGTACCTAGCCTAAGGATAGCTGTGGAGAATCGACTGGGCGATACAAAAAGTTTGAAGGAACGGTTGTACCAACTTAACAAGCTGGACGAATGAAGAACAATGGCACAATGGGCAACGAAGAATATGCAACGAAGAAGAAAATATTGGCACAACAAACATCTCCGGCGAATGAATTTTCGACTAGTGCAGTTAGTTTTAAAATATAACGACCGTAACGAAATCAATCCAGGCAAATTCAAAGTTCGTTGGCTAGGACCGTTCAAAATTAGAGAGGTGTGGGACAATGGCTCTATAAAGCTTGAAAACTTGGATGGGTCACTACTATCAGAAGCAATCAACGGATCGAAGTTGAAGTTATACCAGGAAAGAAAAGAGAAGAAACACACAATAGCCATCAATATGCTTGGCTACGCTACCAAGGAGGATTGGCCTGTGCAGGAGGAGGCTCCGAGAAAGCAAGAATGGGGCTTGGGAGGCCCTGGGTATGCAGCAGAGGGAGTCTGGGTGGAATCAGGCAGAGGCTAGATTATTGAAGAGAGATTGGTAGAAAAGAAAGTAGAAGGGATTGCAGTGCCTCGGGTGCATAAGCACGTGACTAATGCAGTGTTCGGGACACCTGCGCTCTAGCGACGAATGGGTGGACATTGGAGTTACATCGCCCCGTACGAAGGCATAAAGAAGGGGTACCTGGCAAAAGAGTTGGACAAGGAGGTTCAGAAGGAAAATGAAGAACAAGCAGCCAAAGAACGGAGTGAGCACCAACCTAAGGACACTGACGAAGAAGAGGATGAATGGGACGATGAAGAATGGGGGGCTTACTTCGAGAAGATGACTCCTTGTTTGAAGATGGTAGTAATGACGGAGGACAGGTTCGTGTCGCACGTGGATGGATACATAGAAGAATTACTCAAGCAAATGAGAAAAGAGAGAAGGAAAGTGTCGAGGGTGAGGAGGATAGCAACAAAGGATGGACTTTGGAAAGTGGTACCCAACCCAGCCAGACCCCCAACGATGGAAGGAGAAGACATTACGTGGTACCAGCAATACGGAGGGAGGTACGTCGATGACAATTTCAAAGGTACTGGTCTTGCCCCTTTGCTCGATAAGTGGTTTGATGTACAAAACATGGGGACATGTTGCGAAGAGGAATGCTACAAGAGGCCTCCACACACCTGCAAATGGCACTATGCTTCGGAGTTGAAGGTTCGAGAAGGCGGCAAAAAGAGAGGTATGAAAAGGAGAAATAATCAAGGAGGAATAAATAATAAAAAAAGCAAAATAAAGGAGATAAAGAGAAAGAAGACGAAGGAGAGAGAAAATAAAGACGAAGAAAAGAAAAGTGATAGAGGAGAGAGAAAATAAAGAATAAAAAGAAAAGTGACAGAGGAGAGAGAAAAAAGACAGGAAAAAAGAGACGGAGGAGAGAAAATAAAGATGAAGAAGAGAAAAGTGCCAGAGGAGAGAAAATAACGACAAAGACCAAAAGGAGACAAAGGAGAGAGGAAATCAAGCCAAAGAAGAGAAAAGCAACGAAGGAGAGAGAAAGAGAACAAAGAGGAAAAAATTAAAAATTAAAAGAAAGGAGATTAAAGAATTGAGAAATAAGAATATGAAAAATACTAGAATGGCCAAAGCTCTCACAAACATAAAAGGGAAAATCGTACGCCATATTAGATAGCCAAAAATCGCACAAGTTAATAAGAAGTCCGTACGAGTTGTCAAGAAGAAAGAAAATTCACAGAGAAAGCTTGTACGAATTGGCAAAGAGCTTGAAGCAAGGAGAAAAAAATTGAAGGCAGAAAACACCAAGGAGATAACGATCGTACGAAGTCAAAAGAAGGTCGTACGAGGAGTAATATTACATGGCGTGCGAGCATCATTGAGCAAAGTGACATCAAAGAAGGCCGTACAAGAGGTTGGGAGTGTTAAATTTAATCAAATCTAATCAAATTATATTCTAAGGGAGAATAAGTAAATCCTAGATCTCAATTTACTTGTATGTATTCTAAGTCAGATTTCTAATGTCTTTATTTCTAATCTTCTGATTGCAGAACATCTATATATTTCAATATCTACAATAGAAGATCGAAATCATGTTTTATATCTTTAAGAGGAGACACGCCTCAAGGAGAGACACGTCCTATGAGAGGACGTGTCCCTTGAGTACGCGGACTCCCTTTAGTCAACCGATAATTATCAGTGGCTAACATCTCGCATGCATTTAGCAAACAACGATTAGAGTATATGAAGTTCAATCATCTTTGATTTCAAATTTATTCATGCTCAGAAATTCGAATCACTTACTTACAGAAGTTATACTTAATAAGTAATTTTGATTATATATAAATGATGATGCTGCATAAATGCAATCACCATTTATATCTAACCGAAGCTACTTTAAATCAACAGGGAGGAAGAAGTTTGGACGAGTAGAGTTGCCAAGAGCCGCACAAGGGAAGAGTCCAACTGCCGTACGAACAGATAGGAAGGAGTATGCCGTATGAAATCCAAAGATAACTTTTGTCGTACGGATAATACATTTAAAGGTTGCCAGAGGAAATCACAACCCGAGGAAGCCTTTACGAGTTGAGAAAGGAGGGGAGGCCGTAGCCAAAGGGAGGCACAAGAAAAACAAACTAAGAAGCCCGTACACACCAAGCAGGAGAAGGCCGTACAAATCCAGGAGAGGAGGGGCGTGCGAACTTCCCATATTGAAAAAGCCGTATAAACCCTCGCCGCCCAAAACACCAAGTTCAGGTTTGCCGTACGAAAAATCAAATTAAAGCATATTGGACGATTTTTTAATTTGAATTTGAGACAAATTGCCAGAGTGGAAAAGGTTGTACCATTCACCAAAAGATAGATTTGTGCCGAGGGCGACCGTTATTGCAACCGTCGACAACTACCATTTAAATCAAGCGATTCAATTCTTCAAATTTGGCAGACAGGTGTGGCGAAACAGGAGCGCATTGGTGCTATCTGGGAAACAAATATCACAAAGAAAGAAAAATGGCAGCCAGTTCTAGCAAAGCCAAGAAATTGAGTATTGTTCAGCCAAAGGTTACAGGAAGCATAACAATGGCCAGAGGTAGCGATGATGTAATC
This sequence comes from Sequoiadendron giganteum, assembly GCA_007115665.2. Lineage (NCBI taxonomy): Eukaryota > Viridiplantae > Streptophyta > Pinopsida > Cupressales > Cupressaceae > Sequoiadendron > Sequoiadendron giganteum. Next base: position 79,124,894 of record CM021110.1, read on the forward strand.
ACTCCAGATATAATCACTTGGGAGAGTCTCAGTGGTGCGGAATGTCGATCATGGTGGGTTGCAACGCCAGACTCACATATTGAAGAAAGCATTAGAAAAAGCATAGGTGGATAAAGCAGCGTAGGTGCCATTTTTTAACGCTAGAGACTTTGAGCCCTACCTATGCCAGTTGGTAGTCATCTATGATAGACAACCACCGATCCATAATCAAATTAAGGGGTTACGAGGTGGCAGTATGGTATGGCGCCCCTGAATTTACAAGGGTTTTCGAAATCCCTTCCCGAGGGTTGGCGCCGACAAAACCACCAGGCAAGATATCGAGGCAAAAAAAGGAGGCCCTCGTTGCTAGGGTCTATAGGTCCAATCTCACATAGGAAGAAAAGGATACCATCTGGGGCGCTGGAAACAAAGGGTTGAGGAAGAACTTGCTCGGCAATGCTAAGTGGAAGTGCGTACTGGATTTGATGAAAAGCAGGCTCACAAGAGCAAGCAAGGCATCAAATATTGTTGTATGGATGATTGGACTAATGATTGGATTGGCGACTAACAATGTCTACAATTGGGCGAGTGGGCTTTTGGAGCGGATGAGAGACGTCATGAGCCTTCGGCACAAAGCATGTTACATGATGCAACATGCTATAGGACTACTTCTGGATGCAATCCGTCAACAAGTGTCGGTTGGCCATTGGGGTACACTACAGCCGTTGGCAGAGATTGACGACAGGTGGCCTACTGTATTCTACTGGGCCAATCTGGGCATTCGAAGTATTGGAGATGAGGCACAGCAGGCGACACCCTTGGAAAAAAGGAGACGGCAGATGGCTAGACCAAGCGGAGAGGAGGATGGGCAGGAGGAAGAACACACAAGAGAGGGCGAAACCACAAAGGAGGCAGCCATTGGTGTGTCCTCGGATGAGGATGAGGACATGAGCACAGATGCAGTCTCTATAGCAGAGGAAGTCGGGTTTCAAGAGGTAGAGGAGGCAAACATTGTTGACGTACCCCAGCAGGCCATTCCGGTAGTTTCCTCGCCGACAGTAGTACAAGGGATGCCAGTAACAGTGGTCGCTCGTGAGGAAGAAATGAAGGAAGGTGATGAAGCGGTGGATGCATGGTTGGATTGGATGGGTGAACAGGCATAGACTCCAACATCGCCAGGTGCGGCCAAGGAGCCAATGCACATTTCTATACCGGACACCACGTAGCCGAGCGTGCAACCAACCACCCAGCTGACAAGCACACAGGAGAGTGCAAAGTTGCCAGGTGAACAACCACCCCTAAGCACTCCAGATGCACAGTAGCTTGTAGCCACTACGTCGAGCATGCAGCTAGATGGAGGCAACTTATTTGGCTGAGTAGTGGTAGTCGCCTCACAGGCACTGCCAGCAATAGTACGAACCACTCCTCCATCAGGTCGTGCAGCTGCTTCGCTCGCACGACCGAGGCGACGGAGACGGGGGCAGCCTGGAGAGGCAGCTTCGAGCGGAGATGAATCAATAGGACTAGTGCGGATGGCGGGGATGACACTGACAGATCCTCAGGACCCTATTGGCACCTTGCATAGGTACATCGGAGAATTGAGTGCCATGGGTAGGCAGATATAGGAGTTGAGTGCCATGGGTCGGTATATGCAGGAGTTGAGTGACATGGGTCAACATATGCAAGAGATCGGGAAGTAAGCCAACAGCTCATCATAGGACTCGATCCACTGGTAGCAAAGGAGGCGGAGCGCATTTTGGCATTCATGCAAAAGGGATGCGAGAAGGAGTTCTTCTAGTGCTTCACAACACGAGGTTGGTCAAATGTGCCGACAAAATAAAAGCTAGAGGAGATGACGGCTGCATGGCAGCCAAGTAGACCGGCAACGGCAGGAAGACATGGCAGAGTTCTCACTATGCTCCACGGCATGGAGTGATGCTACAAAGATGCCTACTGGCGGTTGCGCCAGTAGTCGCTCCTTATAAGTGTGACTGAAGGGGAACTTGACAAGGCCTTGGGGCAAGTGGTCGAGTGTCGTACAGAGCTGGCGGAGCAGATCTGCAACTCACAAGACCAGTTGGCTCAAGTGACTGCTGAGCGGGCACGGGCCTTAGCAGTGAAGGAGGAAGAGTTGGCTGAAAAGGAGAGGCAGCTGGCAGAGAGGGATAACCAGTTGACAGAGAGGGCTACTCAGCTAGCAGAGAAGGACAAGGACTTCGCGGGTACAAAAGAGGAGTTGGCAACGGCTCAGGCCAAACTCGTCGAAGCAGTCAAGATAGTGAAGCTAGCTTGAGAGCGACAGAAGGCAGCCAATCAGAAGCTCGAGTGCCTCCAACAACAATCCACCACCACTCCCTCTTCATTCGTACACCCAGGGGTGCACTCTCTCCCTCCTTAATTCCGTTTTTGTTCGAGTTTTCATTTGAAGTCGTCTTCCAGACGACTACTTGTTGGAAGGGATGATGTAGTTGGCCATAATGTAACTAGCCGGCCGGGAATAAAAGAATAAGGCTTAGTTAGTTGGCAATTAATGCAAGTGTTTTGTCTTGTTAGTTGGTAGTTCGAGAATTATTTCCCAAAAGAATAATTAATGTAGTGAAGCGACGTGACGGTTGGTACTCAACCACCTCCGCGCACCATATGTATCAGAGTCATGTAGTTAATAGAGGTGTGTTACTGCTGTTGTTGTGATTGTCATGAGATACTTGTACTGGCATATGTTTAATGAATAAAGACAACAGGATGATTTTTTGCTTTACATTCTAGTACGTTGTTATGTTCTATCAATTATTTTCGTTTACTCATTGCATACGTTGAAGTTCATCCCGTGAGTAAACACTTCATCCTTTATTCTTACCCTCTTTAACACATGCCACTAATTTTTTGGTGCACTCCATGTTAACATTAGTCTATGGTGGCTATTGTGGACCTGGTCTTTATCAAATCCTCAATGATCATGGTTAGTTGGAGCTTTCACTCAATGTTAGAATGAATTTTCCTTAAGATAAAAATTAATCCAAATTCATTGGACATGATATTCCAATTTTATAAAAGTTGGCCTTTGATCTTTTCTATGTAAATAGGAAATACACTTATTTTTATGGAAAAAGAGTGTCTTAATTAATTTTTCTTAGTGTTCATGGAGTTTCAAAACAAGGGGACAAGGACTAGGGAAACCATGGATATAGACCTGAGGATGGCAGATGGTGGTGCAAATACTATATATATATACAATTCAAGAATGATGCACAACCCTCATCATCTAGACCAGTTAGATTCTCCAACTTTGCCATTAGTTCTTTGAAGAATGAAGATTTGGTCAGAAATAATGAGGATTTGGTGCTGAAGAAAACATGGGAATTGTAGGGAAGAATTATATTTATAATAATACGATATTGTTAATTAGTTTAATGGTTATAAATATTAATTAGTTTAATTAATAAATGTATATTAATAATATAAAAATCATATATATTATATGTATGTATTTATGTGTATATTTATATATTTCAATCGATAAGAGAGGAGAGGGACCCTACTCTTATATAATATTAGAGAAAAAGATTGCATGATGGTTGCTGGTTTCTAGAGGAGAGAATCCTACTATAGCCAGACAAAGCTTTATATAGCTTGAGCTTCCATACTCAAAACATGTTATGATTACAACAATTTCAAAAAGAGGGAATCAAGATTGAACACCTAATTATATTTACCAAAAGCTATAGGGACTAATGTTCCTATTTTTCATATTTAAATTGCCATTGCTTGCTAAATCAAGCAAGAATTGAATGCCACGAGTCCCCAATCAAACCTTTGTGGTCAACAAAAGGATGGAGAGAACACATAGGTTGACAAATCTCTTCCAAGATACCATCCGTAGTTGTAATCTATCCAACATTTCCCATATTGCATTGACATTCTCTACCAGGCAAGAGGCCCCTTTCTAATTCTTAAGAGTGACCCTCAAGAAGCAAGTGCTTGAAATTCATCCCCAACCATTGGGAGAGTGTCCAACAAAATGCCCTATTCTAGAGGTGCTACCTCCTTGAAGACTAACTGATATTGGGGTCTCACAAATGCTTGTGCAGTCTGAACCATAGCCACTGTGCAGTGAGTCAATCTCAAGATATTCAACAAGTAGGATGCAATCTTTGAGTTGACCTAGTTTCACATATCAAGTTCCTTGTAATCAACCCTAATGACATCTTTGATGTCCTCCATGATTTGGTTGGATGGCAAGTTGAAAATGATGCTTAGTTGCGTGCTTTGAATTGGCCCCTAAAAAGCTATCTCTTGGCATAGATTGTGAAGAAAAAAGCCTCTATGATCAAAGTGAAACATCCTAGTGGGACAAAAATTGTAGAATGGAAATGAGGTTGTGGATGCATTAGGAGAAGTTGGAATAAAAAGCCTATCTTGTGTGTGAGTGTTCTTTTCCTCATAATGAACTAGTTGTGATATTAATTCCTCCGAAAATGAGTGAGAATTGATGGTCCATAGAGGCAAATGCCACATTCTCAAGTCATATGTGCACAAGGATCCTTGATAGGGAGGGATTCCCTCTTTCTTGATACCAAATGTGTGATAGTCCTTCCCATCTATCAAAAGTGCTTGTAATGATTCTCTTTATTGCTATCAACCCCCACACTGGCCAAGTGATTAGCAGTGTTGCTAATTTTCCTATACTAGTGATGAATAGAGACCTCAAATTGGTTGAGAATATTCTAGGCTTGGCAAAAGATATTGTTAATTTTTCAATTTGGGCTTTCTCTTTTTTCAATGCATTGACTATGATCTATGAGAAGATTTAGTTGGTGCCATTGAGCATGACCACCTAAATGGAAGGAAGGGCTGCATTGGCCTTTTCCTTGTTATTTGTGCCCTTGTAATTTATTTGATGTTTCCATGACGAAGTGCCCATTATGATTAGTTATCACACATCTTGCACCAGATTTGCCTGGGTTGCCTCAAGAGGCTCTGTTGAAATTGATTTTTGGGGTGTGAGGTCGTGTTGATAGGAGTTTTGAGTCTTGTCACACTTGTAATTTAGGTAAGATGTTGAGTATTTTACCTCTCCTGAAAGGAATCTGTTGTGACCTTTTCACACATCACCCCATCCAAGATGGGGACCCCCTAATTTTTGCTCCATTCTGGTCTTTTGGCTTTGGTTCTCTCTGTCTCTGGTCTTTTGTCCTTCCGAGGATGTCCCGTTTGACCTCAGTTGAAGTAATTGGCAAATTTAGGGTTTCTATCCTTTAGACCCGTCTGAGGTCAAGATTGGGTTACTCAGGTGAAATCTAAGTGCAGCAACACATTCAGAAAGCTCAAGGCAGAATCCCCCTGAAATCTCACTGAAATCCGACCACTTACTATTTTTAGTAAGTGCCTAATTCGAGGCTTGTTCCTCAAGATTTCGGGATTCTAATGACTTCAGCGCAATCAAGCAGCGTCAGAGTGCCTACACGCGAAATTTGAACGGATTCAGACAACTGGCTATTTTTAGCAGTTCAGCCTTCGGAGGCTATTTTCAAGGTTTAAACATACCTTCGCAACGGTATAACATGCAAATCGAGACAAGGATTTTCAGAGTTCAGCCTTCCGAGGCTATTTTTAGGGTTTGCATGCAGGAATTTTCAATGCACGTCCGGATATTCCATCTGGGTTTCACGAGAGCTTCGCAGTGATATGACATGCAAATGGATCGGATCAGTTTTCAAGGACTTACTATTTTTAGCCGGTGCTGGAACTTTAACCAGTTTTCTGGGTTTTTCTGGGTTTTTTGAGATCCCAGGGGCACTGTAACATGCAAACTCATCCGACGTCTGATGAACCACTTTCTGGACACTTACTATAAATAGTAGCTTCAATCCAGCAGCTACCTAGCACTTCATTCTAGCGAACAAAACGACAGGCAGTATAAATCAGGAGCAGTCGGGACCACGTGCAAGTCAGATTAGGGTTTCCTTGCCATGTCTAAAAATAGATGAAGCGAAGTGCAGAGATGTCAGAACGAAGCACACCACCATGATCAGCATCCTTCGGGCCACCTACTGGCAAATTTTGAGCAAAATCAGAGGACTTACTATTTTTAGTAAGTCAAGACACGGCTATAAATAGCAGGTCTACGTCGGAAGTCGGTATGAACAGAGCACTCAAGTCATCAGGATCAAACATAGCAAGTTTCAGGTCGAACGGAGCTACTAAAGCAGGCAACTTTGAAACTTACTATAAATAGCAGGTGGCTAAAAATGGCACATCGTCACCAGAAGCAAGCATGAACAGGTCTCTCACAGCATCAGAGGCAATTGGAGCAAATTTCAAAGCAAACAGAGATACGGAAATTGATCAATTCTAGGGTTTGCTAAAAATAGCAAATGGCTAAAAATAGCACGTACTGTGCCAGCTAAGGTGTGAACAGGATGGCAAAACCAAATGGAGGCACAGCCACGCCAGTTCCAGTTCAGAACAGGGTGAAATGCAATGAAACCCTAATTTCTCAGAGTTTACTAAAAATAGAAGGCCAAGGTCACCTAGGGCGTCGGAAACTTATAAATGACAGCTGGCATATAAACACCTTCATACATGCCCAGGAGAAAGGGAAGATTCAAAAGTTCTAAGTATGAAATTTCCTTAGGTGAAAAGTGAAATGCGCCTTCAAGAGGCATGAAAATTACTCTAAGGCAAGAGATTTTCCTCCTCACACTAGCAAATGCGCTTGAGGAAGGTGAAAGGTCAAGCTTGGGCATGAATTTTCCATCTCACATAATGAAATGCGCCCAAGGAAGCTGAAGGGTCACAAGATGGAGGCGCCTTCCTTTGCAAAGCCAATATGCACCTAAGGCAAGAGATTTCCCTCTCACACTAGCAAATGCGCTTGAGGAAGGTGAAGAGACACCTAGGCGTGGAAGGTTTTTCACATGTGATGAATGCGCTTGGAAAAGGAAGTCAACACCTTCATATGCGCCTAGGGAAGGTGAAGAGTCACCATGGACGTAATGTTTTCCCCCTAACACTAGTGAATGCGCCCAACATGGAAGTATGCAAGCCCATATGCGCCATAGGAAGCTGAAGGGTCACAAGATGATGGCGTTGTTTTTCTTTGATGAGGGTGAAATGCGCTCAAGGATAAAGTGAATGTCTATTAGGTGAAACGCGCTCAAGTGTAGAATGGAAATAGCCTAGCCCATATGCGCCAGAGGGAGGTGAAGAGTCATGTCTTAGGCATGGGAATTTCTCTTCTCCATGGCATATACGCCCAGGGTAAGGATGAAAGGTAAAACGTTGAAGGTGGAAGCTACCCATGGCATATGTGCTCAAGGAAGGTGAGAAGTCACCATACGCGCCTAGAGGGAAATAATGCCAAGGGGGCGTGAAAAGGGACCGAGGGTTATTCATTTATATTTTTCCTCTTCACACTATGAAATGCGCCTAGATGTGGGGACTTGAAGAGTGAAAATGGCTAAGTAAGAAAGAGAATGTCTAAGCGTGGAATTGCCCAAGGAAGGAAATGTAAAATGACATGCTATATGCGCCCTTTGGAGATGAAATTTATATTTTTAAATAATTCCTAAGGTATTTTCTAGAGGAGAAATGGAGAGTATGAACGAGGATGATGCTAGGAATTTCCGGAGTTAGAAAAAATCTTCAGAAGGGAATTTTTTTCAGGAAAATCAAGGGAATTTGCCAAGGCCAAGAAATGGGAAATTACAGGAGTGGAAGACATCCGGAGGATAAGATTAAAAACATTAGCCATTTTTATTATTTTTAAATAATAAAAATTAAAAGAACCCCTTCGTCCGGATACACATGAAAACGATGGATTCGGGAAGAATTTTTCTTCTGGGTATTAAACATTCGCAATTCAGAGGTGATTCAAGCTTACTCCACGCCATGTCCACATCGTTTCGATGGGTATTTTGCCCAGTGCCTATTTTAAATAAAATTCCTAAGGCAAAATTGAGAGATTTCTCTAAGGCAAACGAGCAAAATAAATGAGAGGCACTTCGCCAGAAGTTTTGGGCTAGACAATTTTGCCAAAGCGAAGACAAGATCAAATGACTTAGCCAAACATTTTGAAATTGTTCAATGGAGTGAGCAATTTAATATTTTAAAAAAAATCAAACGCGGTGAGGCAGGCCTGTGCAGAGATGATGAATTCACAATTCTAGAAGATGCCTCAGATGACAAGTGTTACAACGGAGAAAAGAGAGGGAAAATGAATTCAAAAAATTTGCCAAGTATAGCCTCTGCAGGAATTCGACCAGGCTATAAGATTTTCAAATCCTCTTCATTCCTCTCACCAGTTGCTGAATGCAAGATATTGGCTAAGTAAAAGTACGATTTTTTTGAAGAGATTGCAATTGCTGAGAAGTTCGAAATTGTGAGAGAGCTGAAGGAGAAGTGCAAGTTTGTAAAAGTGAAGTTGCTGAATGCTGAAGTACGACTTGAGAAAAATAGTTTGAAGTTGCTGAAAGTTGCTAAGTTAGAAGGAAAAGTACGAACTTCAAAGAGGAGGTTTCAAATTTGTTGAAAGTAAATCGCTGCAAGCAAACATTTCCAAGTGTTTGGCATTGTGTTGCTGCAACCAGAGAAGAAACTTCTAAGAACGTTGAAGTAAACAGGCGTAGTTGAGGTTTGCAGCTGAAAGTGACAAAGTGTTGCAGCCTTTTTATTTAAAAATCTGCTGGCACCCTCAAAAGCGATATATTGTTTTATAAAATCTTGTTTTCTAATGACTCTCTTGCCTTTTTTTTTTTGCAGAATGGCCGAATCAAGCAGAAGAGCTGCAGGCAGAAACAACCACACCGAGTCCAGACAGGCTGTGATCAAGAAATTGGGCAAGTCATTCTTGCCAGAATCCAAATTTTCATCCAAGCTCAACAGGCTAGCTGACACGAACTTAGGCTCATTCAACATGGAAGCATTCAGAAGAAGGATATTGGGGACTGGAGGCCATCACCCGTTAGTGACTTCGCACAGTATTGTCAGAAGTGGATTGTATGTAGCTACCAACTTTCTGCCAGTTATCCGATGTCCAGAGCTCATCATGGAGTGCACCTACCACTACAATGCAGAACAAAGAACAGTCACTTCACCGGATGGCAAGGTGCTGGCTAACCTAACACCTGAGGCGATCGGGGAGGCATTCGGGATTCCAATTCATGAGAAGATGATCTACAAGACGAAAGAGAGAGCTAGAAAGATGTACTCATCCACCACAGACCGGTGTGCTGATTTGATAAACAATAGGTGGCTGATTAAACCCAAGCCAACTCGCACCAAATTGCCCAAGCAGATAGTCTCGGAGGACTTGAGACAAGAGTTTGGTGATCTCATTATGATGCTGAGCAGAGTTGGAGGATGCCCCCAAGCGTTCATCTTTGAACCTTGGATGTTCTATTTTGTCAACTTGGTGTTAGAGGGAAAGGATTACATGGATTGGGCACTGATGATCAGTGATAACATACATGAGCAGCTTCGTGGCGTGAGGAGAACGAAGACATTTTTATGGGCTCCTACCTTGTCTATATGCTGGCTCGCATGACGAGATATAGAGGGATCTCTTACAAGGAACCAATCGGTTGCGGATCCCATCAGTTTAAAATATATGAAGCTTGTCCACAGTTGCATCTGACAAGCACAACTAATTACAAGAGGGTCAATGACGCCTTTACAATGCATATCATGAGGACCTTGCAGCAGAGAACCCACCACAGAATATCAAGGGAGGCACAAGAAATGATTGAGAAATTCGGATGTTGGTTTGTCCAATTTCCAAAATTCACCTACATAAGGCTGCAAGGATATTCCTCCTATCCATACAGACTGCCTCGGTATCCCACAAACAGGATAGTGATGCTGGAAGTATCTAGGCAACTGATTGCCTATGATAAGATTCAGAAGAAGAAGAAGAAAGGTGGACTCGGATTCCCGATTACTATGGGAAATTCAGATGAAATCTGCCCATCGCTGCAAGCAGCAAGAGAGGCAGAAGCGGAGCTCCAATTCTTCCACCTTTCCTATCACACCAGCAGGCATTACTACGATCCCCACAGAAACATCAGGTGGATATTGACAAAGGAGTTCAGGCACAAGGTGCAGATCGAAGACTTTTGGGCTAGTGCAGTGGATGAGATTGAGGTCAAAAAGAGAATGTTTTCTCGGATACCGTTGGGGATGGTCAGAGAGTGTAAGATCATCCCAGTGCCAGATCAGATTGAGGAGGATATAAACGTAGTACAGGCTGACTACGAGACAATAAGAGATACACCTTTGCCACTCCCAGATTGGTCTGAGCCAGAGGTCACTGACTTGGATACACTTTGTATCCCAGTCTTGACATTTACACGGAGTTGGGTAGAGAGGCATGTCAGCCGACTCAAGGGAAGGTCAATTCCCCTTACCTACAATTTGATGGGAGACAGCCGATTGCAGACAACTAATCAGAGGAGACGAAGTAATCCAACTCCAGAGCCTAGAGGAAAGGAGCCAGTTCGACCTGAGCCAGTGGTAGTTGAGGAGTCCATGCATACGCCATCTTGGACACACTCTCCAAGCTTACAGGAGATGTCGTTATTTGTTGATCAGAGGGAGAGATTGGACGTAGAGCAGACAGTGCAAGTAGAGAATCGACCACCTCGTAGAGAATCAGTGGGTCAGAGCATCAACATGCCCCAAGAAGAACATCAGCAAGAAAATCAGCAAGAGATAGATGAGGGGACGGCTACTAATACTCAATTTCAGCAGGAAATTGAGGCGGTTCTTGAGGGTGATGCTACTTCAGATCAGGATGCTCAGAGCTCAGGAGACACGAAGCCTATTGATGACGGTGAGCCTCGTCAGAACGATGGCAAAGGAGAGGTTCACGAGGTAGAGGCTGAGGTAGAACAGCCTTTTATTATATCTGACATGCAGCAGGAGGTGCCGGAATGGCTAAGGGATAGGATGAGGCGTGATCCTGTAGATGAGACCGATCCTGCAGCCGAGATGGAAGAATTATTACAAAGGATCAGCGCACCTCCAGCGAAGAAAAGGGCTAGGAAGTTCTCCAAAATATCCACAGATGAGGATGGATCCAGAACCTTGCATGTGGCAGTTCCTCGGGAAGAATGTGATAGAGACGAGGCCGTTCCTGAGAACTATGTTGTGACAACCATGGAACTAGGCCGCCCTATTGGAGCACAAGTGATAGAAGAGTGCGATAATTCCTATCGAGCACTCAAGGATAGATTGTCCTACGTTGAGGGCAAATACAAAAGGTTGAAGGTAGAGCACAAGACACTGATTGGCTACGTGCAGCACTTGTCCCGTCCTTGTGGGCAAGAAAATCCGGCAATTGAGCTTCCAGCTGAGATTTCCAAGGAGTCAATCAGTGGGTTAGAAGATTTAAAGAGAATGGCACAGCAGGCAGACAAGTGGGTTGCCAGTGTGCGTACAGAGACAAGAAAGTTCATGGAAGATCTTGCACATGCCTATAGGCAAGCTTCCGATATTATGGCTAGAGTGGAGGCAGTTAACCATGCTTGGGGTGAGGCTCGCATCTATCAGACGAGAGTTGTTCTCCGTTTAGGGGCTTTGATGAGCATACCTCAACACTCTTTGGTTGAGGGAGGTGTTATCCAGCAGGGAGATAGATACGACTCGCCAGATAGTATTCTTCAATAGTCACAGGCCGAGGATTCTATGATGCATCACAGGCAGATTTTGTCAGGGTCAGAAAGACCATGACGAACATCTTAGATGGAATTCTCAACACGTTGGAGGCAATCTTTGCCAAGAGGTTGACTGCTGAAGAGGTAACTGCAGATGGATTGAAAGACAGATTGGTGCCATTCTTCTCTGAGGTGAAGACCTTCACACAGGATGATTTCGAGAACATAGCCACGTTCTCCAGTATCATACAGAACACCCAGGACGCCTTTGTTGCCTGGAAGAAATCATGTGCCCGGCATGGGCAAACAGTTGCAGTTTTGGAGTTTCAGTTAGATCACATTCCTCCTGTCTCCGATCAGGAAGTTGAGGCAATCTTGGCCAGATTCATCAGATTTGCAGCCAGCGAGAAGGAGAAAGGAAACACCCTTCTGGACGATGATCTTCTGGAGGGAGACGACGTGCATTGATGGTGGTTAGTGGTGCATTGATGAGGAGTGGAGGGCGCATTCATTGCCCCACTCCTCTCGGTGGCGGTTTTTAGGGCAAAAACCCTAATTAGGGCATGGGTGACTCAATCTGAGCCCTTTATTGTAATCAGATTTGAACCGTCCACTAATTGGACTCATTATAAATGGGGCATCCCCCCTCATTTGTAAACAGTTAGAATTAGAATCAGAGATAGATCAGAGCTAGACAGAGATAGAGATTGATAGAAGTTAAAGTAGAGCTAGGAGTTAGCTTAGTTGGAAAGGAAAGAAAGACTTTCCCTTTGAAAGTTTTTGCAAAAGATTGTTGTGTAAGACTCTCATGATATAAAGATTTCATTGATTGGTGACTTCATTTTGTGTTGTGGGCAGTTGACGAGATCTTTTCGTCTTTCCAATTCGAATAGAGTAAAGTAAAGTAGATTTGTTTTCATGCAAGTAGAGTTAATTGTGGAATGCGACATTAGTTTGGGCATATCTTCCCGTATCCATACCACTGGCGGACTTGCTGACGGTAAGTCTGCTCCTGCGTGGTCGACTGGAATCTCAGCACTTAACTTCGATTGTGTTCAATGTGCCCACTTGCTTCGTTGTGAAGGGGTGTGCATGGTGAATCTCAATTTGAACATCTCATCCATCCTTTGAAGATTGCACCAGCTTTGTCGGAGTTGTCCGAAGGGGAGACAAAACGAAGCTTGGTTTGAAGACTGTTAAAGCTAATCCTTGCATTCCACCCGTAGAAGTAGATTGTAGAATTCCTATCCTTACCTCCTTTAAATTCAGCATTTCCCGATCCATTCAAATACCAGAGCATCATAGTCAAAATCCTTCATTTGCTTGAGCATATAAAGTTGAACAATTACGTAAGTCCCCTTGGAATACCCAGCATATTCACATCAACCAACTGAGTCTATTCGCATTAAAGGAACCTTGGAGTCGAACACATGAACTTTCACGTAATCTTAGCATGCAGAACACTTTGATCAAGAGAGAATAGAGTGACCGTTGGACATTTTATTCTGTGTTGGTGTTGTCATAAAACACACGTCAACAGAATCAAATCCCAAAGAATGGAAAATGACCACCTCAAGGTCTTGGCCTACAAAATAGCTCAGTTGTTCCTTGTGTTTGCAGTTTCACAAGGGGCCTTATGTAATGGTTTGTTGGAATCTTACAAACAAAGGGTTAGATTTGCAAATATAAATATTATGAAATAAACTTCTAACCTTGAATTAATGTTTCTTAAAATCCTAAAATTTGAATTTTTAGTGCAATACCATGAAGTGAAAGTAGATAGATCTGAAATAAAGTATTCTTTGCTCAATTAGAATGACTCATAGTGCTGTAAAGAAAGTGCAAATCTTAAATGGAAGGTTTCAAATCATGAAAATAGTCTTAATAAATAGCCAATATTTGTGCAGCTCAACTATATATTTTCATAAAATGAATAAATAGCACTTGATGGATTCTGTGTTTATTCATTTTATGAAAATATCTAGTTGAGCTGCACCAATATTGGGTGATTGATTAAGACTATTTTCATGATTTAAAACCTTCTATTGAAGATTTGCACTTTATTTATGGCACTATGAGCCATTTTGGTTAAGTAAAGAATAGTTTATTTTGGTTTGTCCACTTTCATTTCATGATATTGCAATAGAAATTCAAAATTTTAGGATTTTCTAAAACCCTTATCTTCTCACCCTATCTTTTGACTCTTCTTTTTATACCGATGGTTAGATTAGGATAAAGCATCGAAATACACTCAATATTAGACGATTAAAATTGTTTCCAATAACAATAATTACTTTCAAATTTTGTATATCAGGAAACATTAATTTCAAGGTCAAAAGCTTGTGTCATAAGATTCATATTTGTAGACCTAACCCTTGGTATGTAAGATTCCAATAAACCATTACATAAGGCCCTTTTTGAAACAATAAAAACAACGAACAATTGAGCTATCTTGTAGGTAAAGACTTGGCTATAAAGACTTTGGGGTGCTCATTTCTGTTCCTTGGAATGTGATTCCTTTTAGAAGAGGTAAGATACTCAATATCTTATCTAAGATGTGATTGTGTTAAACTTAAAACTCTTGTCAATAGGTCTCAACAAGTCTTTGATTTCAAATAGAATCAACTGTATGATCCCCTTGAACCATGGGGTGGGTGAGAGGAGGGAAGGGCACTCAAGAGAGGCCATTTTTAAGATCAAGAGAGGCCATTTTTAAGATGCTTGAGTCCTAAAGGTAAGTTATTTGTTTTTGTGAAGCTTTTATTTAGCTATTGTAGTGACCACTTTAGAAATGGCAATTTTTAGTTTTGAGATGAAAGTTTCCCAAGGCATGGCATTGTCTTGAAATATTTTGTGATTTCTTCGATATGTGCCAAACCACCAAGGATGGGTTGGAGATCCAAATGCTTGAGTAGATGGATTTCTGGTGTAGGAGAAGCCATGACTAGATTGAGTTGTAAAGGGGTGTCAAGGAGGGCCCTAGACCAATTCAATTTGATACAAAGCCAAGACCAACACTTGTTTTGGCAAACAGGTAGTGGATGAGCAAGTGGTTTGTTGTTTCCTCACGAAAACAACAAAGAATGCATTTAATGGGCCCCAATAGCCATATTTCTTGATTCTATCCTATGAGAGAATTTCCCCTTGTCATTCTAGCCATGCAAATGCACCAGCCATTGGGAGACATGACTTTTTATAGAAATTTTTAACCAGCCAAGAATAATCCGGAGGGACATTTTGGATGTGACAACCCAAATTTGCTTATAATTGCATATTTTAGAACTCATCCATTTGATCAAGTCACAGGTGTTTGCAAAAGGTATTTTCCTATTGTTAAGGGCTGCTATTAGTGTGTTCTTGATACCCAAATTTACATTGAGTAAAGAGAAATCCTTCTAGTTTGCCATGTCAAAGTCTATTTGCTTCCTAAGGACCTAGTAGTCCTTGAATTTTTTCCCCATAGCTGGGTAAGGATTTTTGTAGCCTCATCAAAGATGTGCTTGTCCACAACAAGGGGCTAACCACCCCATGAATCATGGCAAAAACATGCCAATTCACCATTTCCAATCTCCCATGTCAAATGATTGGTGATGAATGTGCAAACTTTATCCCATGTAAGGAGGGGAATCTTCTTTTCTTTACTGATGCCTTGCAATAGAAAGTCTTTTGTGATTCTTTCCAAATGTTTGATTACACTTGTCAGAGTTTTAATTGTTGACATTAGGAAAATAGGTAATGCAAAGAATGATTTATTAGTTGGATCCTACTTGCCATTGAGGGCCATTTCCCCTTCTAGGTAGAGAGCCTTCCTTTGAACAAGTCAACCGAGTTCCATAAGAGGGCACAACCCATTCCTACAAAAAGAGGGACACCCATGTATTTGTTGGGTAGGAACCCCTTGTGGAAGGAAAAAATTGAGAAATATCCCTAAGGCATGTGAGTATGTGTTTAGAATGGATTTGAAAGAGTTGGATTCCCTTATTGAGGATTCTTTGTAGAGTATTGTAAGATCAACGAATTGTTGATGGGTGAATGCTTCCTATAGTTGTGCTCCTCAATGGAATGACTCGGCTTTTGCCATGATGGATTAAAAGGGGGTAGAGGGTTTCCTTGGTTGAGGTCCCTAGTGGGTTTCAAGAATCCCATCAAACTACCATTATATGGAATACTTGGGATCACTGACATAGTTGAAGATCCATTTGCATCATTCATCTCTAAAGCCAAACTTTTTGTGTGTTAGCACTAGAAATCTCCAATTCGTCCCATCATAGGCCTTGCTAATGTCAACCTTAATGATCATGCTTTTGGAATTCATGATTGTGATCGAATGGAGAACCTCATGAGTGATGACGATGCCTTCTACAATGTTTCTATCTAGAAAAACCTCTTTGTTTGGGAGAGATGATCAACAAGAAGAATGAAGTGAGCCTTGGATCAATTACTTTGGTTATATGATCTTGTATATGACATTGCATAAAGAAATGGGTCTAAATTCTGAAAATTTGATAGAAGTTGTTTTTAGGATCAATGCGATGAATGCATTATTGTCACTATTTAGTATCTATTAGATTTCCTTGAAGCTTCCCTTGCTTCCCAATCTTATTGCCTATGATGGTCAAAAGTGCCGAAAAAATGTCATGGTGTCCTAATTTATTTTGCCTCTAATACAGTGTAGACATTCCTTTCTTCCAAGGGCACCCATTTGTACATGCCATCCTGTTGTCTTTGTTCAAAGCTTTGACACAAATTAAAATTGTTATCTTGACAGAGAAACTTTGTTCTATGTGGGAGGGGCTCCCTAGCATCCCTAGGATAATTGACGGTCGCCTAGGCATTGCCAGATCCCTGCTGCAGGCAGCGATGGGGTTGGTGAATGGATGTTTTGTCCCCATTCCCAAAACAGCCCATTTTTGGGGGAGGACACTTCCCAATGGAAAACTGATTTTTCTACTTTAGCTAAATTAAGATTGTTGTCTGAAAATATGATCTCCAGAATGTTCAAAACTCTCTGAAATGTTCTTGTAGAGACTATCAAATGTGAGCCAAATTTCTATGAATTGGCAATATCAGTTTCACCATTAAAATCCTTCTCAAAGTGAGTACATCAAAACTTCTCATACTTCTTGTGAGTAGAAACATTGGGTGTGCGTCTAGAAACACCAAACTCCAATTTAGTCTACCTGTTCAAATCATGCCACAATAGTTGGGTAAACCAAGTATGAAATTCTTTGTGTGGACGTCTAGGCGTAAGAAAATAGTTCCAAGTTCAATTGTTGCTTTTAATTTACAACCAAATGTCTAAAATCATCTTGCATTAATGTTCTGAGGCCCAGGAATCAACATGGTGGACAGATCTCTAAATTGTTGGAGCTTAGATGTGTTATAAATTGAAGCCATAATTCACAACAAACATAGCATAAAGATAATTCTACAAGACATGATAGGACCATGAATGGATGGGGAGCAGAATATTGTGACAGAGCACAATAACAGAGAGCAGATGATGCGTACATGTTACAAGAGTAGATGTGTAAATGTAAACTCTACAAGAGTAGATTACATATATTGCAAATATGTGTAATGCTGATTTGGACGAGCATTAAGATGGACTTATTGTCAAGGGATGTATCAGGACATGCCTTCTGCTATGAGTGGATTTCCTGGACATGTGAGTGGCTGCCTGTGTGAACACTATCTTGTCCACTTGAGAGGGACTGGATATGGTCTTTTCTCTGTGCTCTTATATGTGCTATTGCTCCCTTCCTTGTGTGAACGAAAGTGTAGCTGTGTGAGGAAGAGTTGTTGAAGCTCTGATGTTGATAAAGATAGCATCTTGACTAATACTCTTCTTCATTAGCTATATATATTAACACAAGAAGTACAAGTCACACAGTCACATGGCACTCATTTATAAACTTTTTATTTACTCCATTACAAGAATCGCAGGTAACCCCTTGTATGTATCCTCCATGTTTTCATGACAATTAATTGTTGTAGCTTCAGACATACACATGTATTCTGTGCATTTTGTTAAAGTTCCCAATCATCAATCTTATAAAACCTTGTTCCCTTTTGATCTTTATTTGAAAATTCTACTTGAAGCAACCAAGTTCTCGACATAGCAGCCTGATCCAGTCTGGCTAGTGGCTAATGAGTTTCATTAGCTATTTTGCTTCTAAACTGCTATAATCATTTTCATTTATGATTTTCACTAGATTATACGCCTCCTATGGAACTTACAGTACCTTTGTACATTTTAGATGTAGTAAGACAAAAATAAAATTAATCCAAAAAACATTTTTTTTAAACTACCTTGAGTATTGTAATGATTTATCATGCATATATTACTTATAAGAAGGTTAAACACAGTTTGACGTTGTCTTTTTGTTATTTTCACAGAAACAAGTTTTCAGGGTCTAAATGGTGTAATGGTGAAAAGGTGCATTCATAAAAAGAGTGAACCAAGATCAAATCACCATACGGCAATAAGGTGACCCATAACTTGGAGGACATATGCTCCTCCCAAACCAATCTAGACCCACTGACTTTTCCAATTACCATTATCCAAAAAAATGTACGAGTGATTATTGTTATTCTCTGCACCATGGGTTTTGCTAGAGTTGATGTGTTAAATGGGCAAGTGCTGATTAAAATATGTCAATCTTGTGGGAGTAATATTCAGTTGAATTTGTATATATGAAAAAGAAAAGATGCGACAATGATTAATTTATATCTTAAGGTCAAATGGGAAATTTATGTCAGATGTGTGATTTTTGATAATTGATTTGTTTGTGGAAGAACTTTGGTCTAGACTTTGCACATAATATACCATAATGGATTTGAGAAATGGTAAAACTAAAACAATAACCCAAAACAGATTTGTTCAATCATTAGGTCTAAATTTAAATGGAGTCATTCATGATATTCTTACTTTACTTTGTTTTATGGTTTTGAGAGTGCACCATATTTTATAGACTCTCATTGGGTAACTACACAGCTTGAAATACAAAGCCACAAGCTCCCACATGCACACATACCACCAGTTGGTAATTGTAACCTGGTAGGCGTAGAAATGAATTGGAGTATAATCAAACATCCCTTGACCTTAATCAGGCATCACTAATTGAGACTCCAATAAACTGTTTCCATTACCCAACCTTGCTCAACAGTATAGGAAAATGTGAATTAAATAGGATTAAACAAAGTAAAATAAAAATGTCATTTAATTAAATGTTGAAGTTTAAAGGATTGAATATAAAAAACACATCTAATGGTATCTAAGTGTAAAGTAAAACAATCTTTCCCTAGAAGTGTAATCTATGCCAATTAAATGAGATGCATATACATAGCATAAATCAATTTGGATTAAGTAAATTAAAGCTATGGCAGTAATAATTTTGAAATATTAAATGTCAGTCAGAAAATTAAATATAGAGGGGTAGACACTCAGAAACTGATCCTCGCTGGGTTTTGCGTTGGAATTAAAATACTTGCCAATTTCGTAAACGGTCAAGTCTCTGTGTCTAGGTCATTTTTGCAGCGCAAATCTGATCTATGGTTGTGGGTTTGATCCGGTACACTGCACACTCCTAATTCTTGATTCATCTGATTTGCTGTTGTCTTCTTTGCTTTAAAGACTGGCAGTATTTAAAAATACTTTGAGGGCTGTCAGATCGCTAGAGTACACATTCCCTTAGGTCAATCCTCAGAAAAGACTAGCTTTATGGGTGTGCAAATAATTGAGGACAGCAGTCTTCAAACCTGCATATGCTTCTAGGATGAGTATGCAGATTCTAATTCGTTTTAATGTACCAATGGAAGTTGTCCTAACAGGGTCCTTCCTTAAATGCAAATGCATTTTCTTTTATATTCAATGATGATAAGTGAATGCCTCTAAATAAAGGACAACAACAATTTATGCAAATGTGTGTTTAGTCGGCACCGTCAGCTAGAATTCAAATGTGACTTCTGAAAAATTAGGGATTAGATTGAGGGGTGCAGGCCCAAGACAAAAATATTCTAGGATCAAGGTGGATAATGAATGTATTGAAATGAAAGCAATAATATGCATAATAAATAAGAGATGTGGAAATGCACAGATATGGATAATGGATGTGTGGAAATGGTGAATAACAGCATAGAATGATAAATCTCACTTCATTAAAAAATTACCATTTATCAATATTTAATTGTATTAAATCATCGTTTCAAAATAAACACAAGATTAAATTACATTTAACATAAATATACAAATTTCACCTCTAAAGTACCATTATGTGCAGGTTTTAAACTCTTGGCTTGCATTGAAGAAATTAGTACCATACAAATTAATCACTTTAATGAGTTCTACAGTATAGCATTGACGGAGATTCATAATATTCATTACATTTACTCCAGCAAGGGTTTGGAGTGATGATTATAGGCTGTGCTTGAGCCATCTCATTGTTGGACAAATTAATATTAAAAATTTCCCATGATCGATCTCTTTTACAAGTTGGATTTTCCCGCAGATTGCACATACAAACAGATTTTCAATTAATGAGTATATTCAAGACTTTGCCGAGGATTCCTCAACTGTATATATATATATATATATATATGATATGTTAGAAATTTTATGCTACATTACACATTATCATCGATTTGTAGTTATGTATTTCTCATAAGTAATAATTGAAATGTGAGCTACCACATTTAATTTTACTTTTGCTCATATAAGTGTTAAAGTTCAAATTTTGTTAAGTTTAATAGATCCATCTTAAATAATTGTCTATCTTGATCTAAAAATTCTTAATATAATTTGGGTCTAGGTGAGCAAATTGCCATAAAGAATCAAAAGGAAAATTTGAAAATTGTATGTTTCCTAACATAGGAAGATTATAGGCTGCCATTGTGCATGAACAAATAGAATTTGACATATACTATTTCCAAAACATCCTCCAAACAAAATGGATGTGGCCTCACAACATTCAAGATAATAAAAATGCTACTAAATGCACTTCCTATAGTTAGCTCATTCATATTGAACAAAGAAAAAACAAAAACAATGATTGAGCCCAATGGACTTAGAATAACTCATATCTGATCCAAATAAATCATATCTTTTGCATAGAATAGTATATGTTAGGTTATATTTTATTATTTTTGTTCTCTTAATACAATCAACAAAAAAAATATTTCATAAAATCTTGATTGCCATACATAAAAACTCACAAATGCCTCTTTAAAATGATGCTTGTCCTTCATATAGAGGCCTATAATAAGGGGTTTAATTGGTGTGCAATCCTAGGCATTATATAAATCTTCATAATATTGAGCTAAAACAAAAAGAATGTATATACTTTAAATTTCCAACAATGCATTAGAAGGTTGTTACTAGAGTATCCCAAGACCTAGGTGAGGCAAACGAATTTCACAAGTAGTTCACCCAAAAACTTGTACATTTTATCATCAATCTTGTGTAGGCATATGTGCTTCCACAAGATTATCATCACAACATGGCACTTAAGCTACTTCTTCATCGATATGAAATTCTCACATGAAGGACATTGCCCATAAGCTTAAAGACATTTGAAAATAGTACATTGATTTCTCATTGTTGTGTGGAGATGCTTAACAAGGTAGTCCAATGAACATTTTCTTAGGCCTTCGTATTTTTTGCATCCTCATGTAGCATAAAAAACTCAACTTCCATTGACAACCTTGTTGCATTGCTCAAGGCTAGGGCAACGTCAAATACATTACAACAACCAATAGATTGTCTAGGATCCGATATGATTTTGACCATGACTTCTTGAATTGCAACACAATCTTCCCCATCCATTTCTTTAGCCATCCCACACATCCTTAACATCAAGATTCTGAGCATAGGGTTCACTAGCTCTTTGGTAATATAATTGGCAAATCTTTCAGAGACCTATGTTTCATTAAGTTTATCAACACCAAGGAGTTTTGATGTTTGTTTCTCCACTTTTGCCCTTAACTTCTTCTTGCCTTTCCTACTACTCTCATTATTGCTAGCACCATTTGTAGCAATACTTATTGCACTCCTCGAGAATGACTATGAAAATAGTGGCAAGAGAAATCACTCGCACTAAATTGGTGTGTATACCCTACCACCACACTTTTCTATGATCAACATGGCAAGATTATATCACTCCCAATTTACAATGTGTATCAGATGATGGATGGTGGCAGGCAATAGTGTTATCCATGCATACATCACATTTATTACAAATCACTACTTTGTATTGTCCACCATCCCCTAAAATTGCAATGATTAAATTGCATATCTCGACCATTATCAAGCTATATAGATGTTCTAATATCTTTAAATAAAAAACTTAAAATATTAAAATAAAAATATTTCATGGATATTGTGGATGATAAATTGATACAATTAGATGTCTTTAATACAATCATATAGCAATAATTCACTCAAATGTGTGCTCATATTATATGATTTCATGTTTTAACAATTGATCTCTAGCCCAATATTACTCCCACATTCCTTGGGGTTCACCAACTCCTTGGCAATACAATTAGCAAATCTTTCAAAGACCCATATTGCATTAAGTTTGTTGGCACTATTTATTTTTTACATTTCTTTCTCCACTTCTGCCCTCGTGTGCTACCTTTTGCATTGCTAGAATTGTTTATAACCATCTAAAGCAATACTCACTACACTCCCCAATAATGACTATGAAAACAACGGTGAGAGAAATCACTACCCTTATTTATCACCCCTTGGGCACTAAACCTACAAGTATAACCCGCCACCACCCTTCACCATGATTAACACAAGTGGGATTAAATCACTCCCCATTTTAAACACGTAATAGGTTGATCTTTGGTGATGTTTTAGATCACAAGAAAACTCTAACTATAAAACTTAAGGATATTTATAAAAGAATGGACATCGGAGATATAGTTGAGGAAACATGCCAAGATGAGAATTATTTATGTCTTAATTGGACTAATACTTTAAAAGAAAAGATCTTCTAGAAATAGAAATCTAAAATCCGGTGGTTGAAAGAGGGGGATTTGAACTCTACTTTTTTACATTTATCTACTTTAAAGCACATGAAGAGGAACTCTATCTCTAGACTAGTTGGTGAAAATGGAATTGTGGGTACTTCTCATGAATAGGTTGGAAAGATAGCTTCTAAGTACTCTCAATCTGCTATGATGGAACTAAATACTAACCATTCTATTGAGTTAGAAGATCAAATGTTGGAAAACATCCCTACAACTTTATCTAAGAAAATGCTCTTCTTTTAAGGCATGCTTCTGAGGAGGAAGTTAGGGTTGCTACTTTCTCTATGGGGGCTTATAAGGCTCCTAGCCCTAATGGATTCCCCCTTGCCTTTTTTTAGGAATTTTAGGATATTGTTGGGATTGATGTTTTTTTGGCAGCTAAAGATTTCTTTAGATCGAGGAAATTGCTAAAACAACTAAATAATACTTTCATTTCTCTCAAAAAATCTTGACCCTTCAGAAATGTCCGACTTCAGACCTAGAAGCCTCTATAATAATGTTTATAAGATCTCCAAAATTCTTGTGAATAGGTCAAAACCTTTCTTGGAAAAAATGATCTGTGGATGCCAAAAAAAATTCATTCTTGGTCATCAAATCCTAGATGTTGTTGTTTCCACTCATGAAATAATTTATTCAATGAATAGGAGTAACATCCTTGGTATGGTTTTTAAACTAGATATCTCTAAAGCTTATGATAAAGTGTCCTAGAATTTCTTATTCGAAGTGATAAAAAAATTGGCTTTAATGAAAATATAATCAAACTTATAAAGGAATGTGTGTCAATGGTTAATTATTTGATACTTGTCAATGGAGTGCCTAGAGGATTATTCAATGCTGAAAGGGGGATTAGACAAAGGGGATCTCTATCCCCATATCTCTTCATAATGATAGTTGAAGTCATGGAAACAAATATTCTAAAACTACTTGATAATGGAGTTCTTAAGGGAATCAAACTTGTCACCTCCCTTAACCTTCAGCTATCCAACAATTTATTGATGACACTATCATGTTTGGAAAAGCCTCTATAGTGGAAGCTAGGAAATGGAAGTTGTGTTTAAACAACTATGTTGTTGTCTCTGGTCAATACATCAACTATGAAAAAATAAGTTACTTTTTTAAGACAAGCTTGGAGCTATAGAGAAAAAGTTACAATTATTTTGGGTTGTGCTAGTGCTACTCTTTGTGATGTTTATCTTGGGCTCCCTCTTATTGTAAAAAAATTCACTCCCTCCTTTTGGAACATAGTGTTAGATAGGCTTTAAAAAACAATTGGTTGGTTGGAAGGGTAATCTTTTGAGTCATGCTAACAAACGTCAACTTCTTGTTGCTTATTTACAAGGTATCCCCATCTACCTCCACTCCTTGTTCAAGATTCATATATTTATTGCTGATATATTTTTAAAAATTCAAAGAATTTTCTATGGTCTGGCATAGAAGAAAAGAAAAAAATAGCCCTCATAAGCTGAGATAAAGTCTAGCTTGTGAGGGTCTAGGAATTAAAAAGATTTTCCTCACCAACAAATCTCTAATGTATAAGGTTGGTTGGGATCTCCTTCTAAATAATAAGGATTGGTGTGAAATAATGAAATCCAAGTTCTTAAAAAACACTCAATTAGTTAGGAATCTCTCTCATTCTAGGTATCCTTTGGGTTGTCTAATATGGAACAATATACTCAAATCAAGAAAACTTATCCAATTGGGATTAAGGTGGAAATTGGAAAATGGTTACAAAATTGACTATTGGAAGGACTCTTAGATGTTGGACCAACCTTTGAATAATCATCTAGTCTTCAAGGACTTTCCAAGCCCGATTATTTGTTAGTTTGGAAGGTGGGTCACAAATTATTTTCTAGGAAATGTTGAGACTCAACAATGGAGGAAAATTGAAGATTGTTGTAATGGTAATCAGGAGCCGATCCAGAAAGCTCACATCCTTCAAAAGAATATGAATTTAACAAGAATCCTTTTATTTTAGAAGGAGGATGGATTTTATTGGGCTAAGGATAGAAGAGGGAAGTTCTTTGTTAAATCTGCTTATTGGTTTGTTGTTACTCAATGGCCTCTACAATAGATTCTAGAATAACATCTTGAATTATCATCTCACACCCAAAATCAATTTCTTTTGGTGGATTGTTACTCACAATACAATTTTAACTCAAGATAATTTAAGAATAAGAGGTTTCCAAATCCCAAATATGTGTGTTTTATGCAAAAAGGAGGAAATGTGTCACACCTGCTTATTCATTGTACTTTCTTTGAGGAAATCAAGGGTCTAGCTCTACATAATTTGGGCTTCAGTTGGACTATAAATGGAAACCTAAATGGTTTAGTTGAGAATTGGACCTATCCTTATATTCACCCCTTGATTATGGAATTATGGAGATAGATTCCACCCCATATATTTTGGGGTATTTGGAAAGAAAGGAATAATAGAATATTTTGACTCTGAAACGGGAACTTCTCCAAGCTGCTTGTGGAAAATGTATCTATTAGCATTTGGAAAATTTTGATTTTCCCTCCATCTACTATCAAATTTTTTATTGGTAACAAATGGGAACTACACTTGGACCCCTCTAGATTTGACAACTCTAGAGTTATAGCCCGCTAAAATACTAAATGGAAACATCCTCCTATGAATTAGGGAAAGCTAAATTTTGACGAGGCTACTAAAGGAAACCCAAGTATGGCAAGTGATGCTAGTATTCTCAAATATTTCATTGAAGAGGTTATTGCAGGATACTCAGGGGGGTTGGGGGATAAATCTTGCAATATGGCTAAAGCAATGGTTATGCTATGGGGGGTTAAAATTACCCTCATTGGAGATAAAAAAAAATTATAGATTGAAGGTGATTCCAAACTTGTAATAGACTCTGTTAAGGGAAACGTGAAGGTGGGTTGGGCTATCAGTGATATTATTCCTCAAATTCAAAAAATATTGTCTCTAAGCCTTAATGATTATGAGCTATGATATGATTATGGGCTATCTTCCTAATGATGAAGGCCTTTAAAAAAACTTAGGTTATTGAATATATAATTTTATATATTCTTCATTATAACTTTTGGTTAAATGTCGATCCCTTCGGTCTTTGGGGCTTATGGAATAAGAAGCTAGTTTTGGTTCAGATGGAGCTTGTTTGGATAAAAAGTAATAATTTATATTTGGTCATAAGACTATTCAAGTTGGTTCATAATCATCGAATGATGTTGGCAACTATATGGACTTTGAATGATGAGGTGGTGATGATTGGGATGTGTTTCTTAGGAAGAGTCGTGATTGATTGGGGCTTGATGTACAAGAACAACTTTCTCCATGGTTGAACACTGTCTATTATCAAGAATTTCAATTATATATCTAAGGTGCTCATTTAATTTAGTCTTTAAATTCTTGAATAGGACTGATGGCACAAGTGTTATCATAAACTTGTATGAGGATGACTTGACAAGGACGAGGCTTTCAAACAAGTTGATGATTTACCTTTGCTTGAGGATACTCATTATCCTAAGAATGTATCATCATTTAATGATCATTCATTTATCTTTATTCATGACTATTAATCCTAAATCTACAAATTTCCTTTTCATTTTGAGAAACCCCATCATTTTGCTTTGCCTTTCTCCTAGAATTAGTAGCTCTTTTTGCAATTGTCTACACTGCAACCACCCACCGAGGACTTTCACTATGAGATAAAATAGAGAGAGGAGAGAGTTGGGCTCATGCGATGAATTTAAAAATGACCCTCTGCTATGGCACATTTGTGTGGAATAGGGTTAGCTTCATTTATTGAGTGCCTTAACGAACATGACAAGAGTTTATGCATACAATTTGTGAGTTCCTGGAACAAACACCAAGTTAAAATGGGGGTAATTTCCTTTGAAGTGAGTAAATTATTTCCCAAGCGATTATATTGTCCTACAACGGATAAAAACTCAAAAGGCATGGTAAGGTGTTAGACATTGAAAGCATGAACATGTTCTTTAAAAGGGGTGAAACCCTGATTAAGCTGCATGTGGGTTATGAAAGAGCGAAGCTCCCATAGTTGTGGAACAAGGTATGATTCCTTTTAATGAAGTATATAATGCTCAAATGGTGATTTAAATATTATTTCTATCACCTTTTTTTGCTTAACCATTTCAAAATAAGGCTATTATTAGTTTCCCTTTTTACTTGTTATCTTCAATTGAAGATTTTGTGAAGGAAGCTCTAGATGTGGTAGCTTAAAACCATGATAAGCCTCTTATCCCACTCCATTAGGGGCTTATTTTTAGACTCTACCACTTCAATTTATCCCTTTGCCCTCCTAGGACTATAAGGGCTTATCTAATTGAGGAACCTCTACTGGATAGTTCACCTGCTGAGAACCCTACTAACTCTTTTGTCGAGAAGGATGAGATACCACCTTCTAAAGGGAAAAAGAAAAATGCTACTTATCAGAGTGTTTGATCCCTAACCCAGTCTTTGGATCCCTAACCTCAGTGTGGATGAAATCTCAAGCAACTCGAGTGGGGTGGGGGGGGGGGGAGAATGATGATGATTACAGCAACAAGGATGAGAAGGAGGAGGATGTGGATGTGGAGATTGAAGGCTTTAGCCTATTCTCAGAGCTAAATGTTATGTTGTTTAACTCTAAGGACCTAGACACCACCCCTGTTTAGCAACCTAAACAGGACACATGCTCAAAATGCATGCAAACTACGGAGGACATTGTTGTTCTGAAGTCTCGGGTTGATTGTCTGGAGAGGAAGCTACATGGTCTTTCTTTCTTTACTTTAAAACATGTCCACCATTCGACGACCACTCTAGGTTCAATGTTAAAAGATGAATGAAGAGAAATACGATGAATACAAGGGAGCAAGCACTAGTTCTAATAATTGGGATGTGTTTAAATTCCTCAAGGAGGATTGGGAGAAAATGTCTCATTAGTTTGGTGCTCCCTTTCTTTATGTTTTTATGTTTTAAAAAAACTTTGAATGTATTGTTGCTTAGCTATTTTAGTGGTGTCTTTGGCTAGCAGCCTTTGATATCTTTTTCTTTATATTGTTGAACCTTTTTTCCCTAATGGGCCTTTTGTGTATGAGTTTAGCACCTTGTAATGTTGTTTATCTAATAAAAAACATCTCTTTTTGTACGTACCTAAATCAATTTTATTTATTTTTATAGAAAGGACATCAATATAAAAGATGTTTTCTTTTTTTGAATTTTTTCCATTGATATTTCTCCAAATGTACTAAACATATATCTTTATCTTTTGCAATAAACATATGTTAGTTAAAAATATAAAAAAAATTGATAATATAATAAATCTATATTTTTAAGAAATCTTTCTATGAGGTATTATTTCATGCAAAATTTCATGTTATGATGACTTCATTTAGACATGAAAAATATGATTTGAATTTGTGTTTTGTGTACAAGAAAATATTTCCATGTGGCTTGGAGGGAAAATGGTACCACAAAATGTTTAAGATGCATACATATATATGTCAATAATATCATTTATAATGAACTTAATTAATATTTCCTTGTGCCCTAAGATTGGGGCATACTATTTTGCATAAATTATTTTTTATTAGCTAAATTGGTTTTTAGGGGACTAGAAACCTCATACAAAGATAGAAAAACTCAAAGCATACACAAGAATCGCTGAAGGGATACAAAAATGACTACATTTAAGTTGCCAAAAAAAATATTAAAATTGCAACCCAATTGCCAAGCACCAAAGAAAACATGGGGATATAACCTAAACAATTCCAAATCCTACCCTATTCAACCTCACACCCTTCACTCTAGTGTGTGATGGGGAGATAGATTTGGGAAGACATTTCTCCTACCTTTGTACAATTGTCTAGGAAATGTTGTCAACCAAATCCTTAGATATAGGAGAAGTGAGGGGATTCCCCTCAAAGAGCCCATCTGTGAGCACAAAAAATAATGGAATGGCAAGCTAGAGTTGTCAAATGTTTATCAACCACCTCAAGAGTAGGTGGATGATGCATCAAATTTGAGGAAAAAAATAGAGTAGATGAAATGAGACATCGAGCAACTAGATTAGATGGTGGGTGAGACTCACTAATTGGACTTGAAGGATTCAAAAGAGTGGAACTCTCTAGATTCATGTCAATTGCATGAGAAAAACCCTCAAGAGCAATAAGGGGGATGGGAAGCGATGATTTGATATTATAAGAATACTTTTTATCTTAAGACAAGTCAGCAACTTGAGAGTCAAAAGCGATAATATTCAAGTGATCTTTGTGGGCATTTATCTACCACATAGTTGCCCCTTTATGCTTAGAGAGATGACTATTTAAAGCCAAGTGTCTGGTGATAAAATGTCATCTACATTTGAAGGGGAGACCCTCATAGTCAAGCGATTAAGCCCATGACCTATCCCCCACCATCAAACGAAGAGCCTTGGATATATTTGTCCACAAAACTATAGGAAAACATAAAGTGACCCATGAAGGAAGAAGTTGATTCAACCTTCAAGAAATATCCAATAACATTGTCAATGGTCTCATAGTAGGAATATTCCCAAAATTGGAGGGGGATATTCAGAAGCTAAACCCAAATCAGTCTAGCATTGAGAGGTTCATGTTGGGAAAGTATGCCTCAACTTTTTGGTCTTTCCCCTTGAAGACTTAGGCGATTTCTTCATGTTTCTGGCCTTTACCGCCATACCATTGCAAGCTTACCTTGGTGGTGCGGTTGTGCAATTTACCGCTTTACCGCAGGCCACCTTGCTTGGTATAGCGGTTGGGCGGTGTTATCGCCCTACTGCAACAATCTTCTTCATGTCTGGCAGTGGCGCGGTAAGTGGCGACAGTCTGTAAGGCGGTTATCACCTTACCCCAGGGTGCTCCTTCTGGTGGCGCGGTAGTGCGGTGAGCGGCAGGTTGGCGAAGCGTTCGGTTACCTCCCTACTGTGAGGGTCACTTGGAGGTGGCGCAGTGGCAACAACGGTTTGGTTTTGGTGGTTACCGCTCCATCGCGGGCAGTGAGCTCCCTCACCGCGGTGGTCACATTGAGACCACTGGCAGTTTGCCTGGGCGGTCACCGCTCTACCACGGTGAGACCTGGTGGTCTTCGCGGTAGCGCGATGAGACCGTTGATGGTTAGGTTGGCGGTTATTGCCACACCGCGGTATGTCATGGTCAAGGAAGCAGTAGTGCGGGGCGATCAGAGTTGGAGAGCTCGGATGGGTATATCGCCACACCGCGAGGAGTCTCGACGAGGTTGGCAAAAACATGGGGAAATCTGAGTGAGCTTGGACAGGCTCATCGCAGTACAGTGGCTGGGTCGCCTGAGCTCAGCGGTAGTGTGGGTGGAGGTCGAGGTCGAGTCAACACAGGCTTACCACCATATCATGGTAAGAGCTTGAGCTCAGTGCGGTAGCGCGGTGGAACACAGAGGTGAGCTTGGAGCTCGGTCACCCGAGCTTGACCGAGTTGGACCAAAGTCAAAGCGGCGAACAAATGAGAAATCGACACATGGAAAGATCTTTATGATCTGATTAGCCGAATCTTTATTTTTGGATTGCGATTGGGCTGCATTATTGAATGGAGGTTGACAGACATGTTTGAAACCGATTTAATATTGCGCCGCTCGATGCATGTTGATTAAGCGGTGCACATTATCAGGGAATGGTCGAAGCTTGCAAGTAGGATAATTAATTATCCTGATGATCGTTGAAGGCTTTGTCTGGCAAAACAGGTTGGCACACGGTAAGAGATTATATGTAATCTCGTGTGCAGTCAGATGAGATGAGCGAAGATAGAGAGGCTAAGAGTGTTCAAGCGGTCTTTACCGTGAACACTTAGTCTCTCAGTTCTGAGAAGATGTGAACTTGAGATGCCTTGAGGCTAGGCTGGCCATGAGGCTGGCTGTGACTGTCAACTGAGGAGTTGAAGGGAATCTACATAGTATGTCATTTGAAGACATTGTAGCTGCGTGAAGGTTCTATTTTTTGTGTTGTCTGCATTCTCCAGATGGACAAGATGTAATCTCCTGAAGAGCATAGCTCTGTGTTTGTATTGTAACTGTTTTTGTTATTGAATAATACAAGTGAGTTGGGTGTTTTGGAGGGTGGGGTTTTTTACCTGAAAAGGTTTTCCCCACATAAATCTTTGTGTCCATATGTTTGTCTTTCATGGTTGTCTGATTTTGTATTCTAAATTTGTGCTTGTGTTGAATATGCTCTTATGTTAAGCATTTACTTTTCTCAAAGGATCAATGGGGGATTTACTGTGCCTTTTTCTGCTTTATGGCATAGTTGTTTGTGTCTTTGAAGTGATAAAAATGAAAATCACTAAGGCACTACTATCTTAGACATCTGTTCTATGATGATAGACCCATCTCTTATCCCCAACAAGTGGTATCAAAGCTGGTTAAGGGAGGTCAAGGCTTGATGATACCAACAAGTGGTGTCAAAGCCTTCTCCTGGTTACTGAAATTATGGGTATTTCTCCTATGATGATTTCTTAGCTTGAAAAGCTAGAGGAAATCTGGAGAAATCGGTTGGTGTTTTGATCCTTCAATGAGTGGAAGTTCCTTCTTTTTTTGTTTCAACACACAGCTTGAAAGACGTTGGAGTTATTGGAGTTGATCATATTATGGCAGTATGGTCTGAGGCTCTTGGTTGGTAACAAATGTTCCTGATGCAAAGGGCATGAGATATGCTTATTGTTGTGTTGCAGCAGAGCGTGGTGTTCATACTAGGTGTCTGTGTGAGAGGCTCCCTGGTGGTATGGAGTTTCTTGTGTTGTTGTTCAACCATGGAGCATTGTGCTTGTGTTGGGTGTTTTGACTTAGCACTGAAGGCAGTTTCTCTTTTGCCCTAGTTGCATGGAGGTTATGAAGTTGATCTCGATGGTCTGTAACTTCTGTATAGCCTGGCTCTCTCGTATACTTGTGCATGACTGAGGTTTTGGAACTGGTCTGAAATGGACCTTTTGTTCCTGCTTACCTATTTCTTGCACTCACATGGTTCAGATTCATGTCTTTAGCTTTGGAGGTTTATTGTAGATTTTCCTAAAAAGTCAATGATGCATTTTCATGTTTCTTTTCATTGTTCTGGTTAACCATGTTGGTTATTTGCAGACTCTTGGGTCGTCTAGATGAGCAGTGAATATGGAGATGCATGGGTGTTTTATAAACACTGTGAATTTGCAGGTTTTGCACGGTTAAGGAAAACTTGTGTTTTGTGTGGAGCTGTTGTTCTGCTATTTTCTAGACCCTGGCTTTTGGGGTGTTACTGGATGAGATAGTTGCGGTTCGACATGG
The DNA here is from genome assembly GCA_007115665.2 of Sequoiadendron giganteum. Classification (NCBI taxonomy): domain Eukaryota; kingdom Viridiplantae; phylum Streptophyta; class Pinopsida; order Cupressales; family Cupressaceae; genus Sequoiadendron; species Sequoiadendron giganteum. The sequence continues at coordinate 79,156,838 of CM021110.1, forward strand.
TTTTGAAGAGTTGTGTTGTCTTCTCTGCATGGGAGTGTTGGGTATGTGTTTTACTCTTTCAACATTCTTGTGGTTTGTTTGCTTACTAGTTGCTTGGACTATGGTGCTTGAGTTGTGGATGTGATTGGAAAATCGGATCTAGTCCTGATCTGGTGTTTGAGTCAAGTTGTCTATGTGGGTTGTTCTCTTTGATGATCTCAATTTTGTAGTTTCCATTGCGATGATAGATTTGCAGGTTTTTTGAAGTGGATCTCTAAGTTGTGCGGTTGATGGATTAGCTACCCATTGGGTGCAGTGAGACAAATCAGAAGTGGACTGTCATTATCCATGAGATTACTTTTGTGTCATTGCAGATCTGTTAGCTGACCTTGTCTGTGGTCACTTGTGCATTGGTGTGGTTGTTTTGAGATGAGAAGGTGAATGGTGTTTTGAGTACCTGAATAGTTAGTTATGGGGACCTATAGCATGAGAATCACGATGTCATGGAGAGCTTGTTAAGATTTTGAAAATGATGGTGTTGTCTGTGTGATTTGGGAATCTTGGTGTTGTTCGATGTTGTTGTCCGATGGGAATGTTGTCGGTTGTACCTGAAGGTTGTTTGGATCAGCAGGTGGTCAGTCATGATGCTTGGAAAGATCGATGTCACGGTTCAGTGGGAACTTTAGCAGTGACTGTGGATTCATCACTTGGTGGTGAATGATCTTCTTTGGTGTTGCAGATGCTTCTTGAGGACTCTTAGATCATGTTGTTGCAGAAGAGCTTTTCGTATCTACATGGTCACTATTTGAAGATGTGCAACATCTTGGAGCCATGGAGGACATTGGTTGTTTTTGGCTGAGATGTTGTTGGTGCTTGACAGGTGATGTTGGTTTAGAGTTTTGTTTGCTTTATGCCATGGTATACTCTTGCTTGTGCATTAGAGTTTTGGCATGTTGCATTTCTCTTGAGACCATAGCTTGTTCACTTGAAGCATGGTATCTCCTAAGGGGGGTGGTTAGATCATGGTGTCATGATAAGTTCTTGGTTTAGCTGGTTTGGAGCTTTGACAGTGGTCTGGTTTCTCTATGTTTTGAGTACTTTGGTCATATGCTTGAGGACTTCATGTTTAATGCAATAATGCAGATTGGAGTTAGCATGAGATGACAGGATGTTGGTGCTCATGGATGCATGGAGAATAAGGTGAGGCTGAAATTATTTTGAGAATTTTGTTGTTACAGTTGAAAGTCTGAGTAGTCTGCACCTTGGTTGAATGCGAGTTCAACAGAGACCATGAAGGAGAATGCTCTTGGGTAAGTCATGATTGCTTGTATATCTTGGAGGAACATCTTTTCTTTTCTTCTCGGTCTGCTCGGCAGTGAGTTTTATTTGAAAGGTATTTGCCCATTATAGCTTTCAGATATGTGTTATGCTTGTTTTCATGATATGAATCTTGAATTGTTTTAAGATTCTGGAGGATTCATAATTAAAGGTGGACAGCATAGTGGATCTCCTTATGCTTTTGAGGACTGATAGGAGATGGTTATATGGGTTAGTTTGATCTTCTTTGAGGTGCTTACATCCATGGAACTGTTGGGTGTTGTTTTGGCATTTCCCTTGGGATGTGAAGAAGATCATTCTTGACACAGTTGGCATTTAGAAGTGTATGTAGGAGGATGCTACATGTTATAGTTTTTTGTTTCTCTCTAATCTGGTCTTTTCTTCCTGTATGTTCATATGACTTTAGATGTATGTGGAGCCGGGTTGGTCACTATTTTATGTGGTCATGTGTTGTCATTTGAGTGATGACACGAAGGTTCCTGTGACTTCTTCTTTTGTCGGATATGAAAGACTTTGGAAGAACGGTGGAAGATTGTTGAGAGAAATGTTTCTTATAGCAGGACGTTGCAGGTTGTGCATATCAATGTGGATGTTCCTCAGAACTACATGGTTCCTCATTTCTTTGTGCAAGTGATTGGTGGACTTAGTATGCCTGGATCACTTGTGATGATGCTTTGTTTGCATTCATCTGGACAATACCCTTGCAGTGGGAGTGCCTGGACGTGTTTGGTCTTTTGACTGATTGACACATGGTGTCCTTTTTTGTTGTTGATAGGTGGTTATGTGATGGCACGGGTTTACTAATGTTCATACCCTTGAGGTATGGGTGATTGGATGGATTAGCATGAGCTGTGAGTGTTATTTTCAGTCGCGTGGTTTTGATCAGTTGGATGAAGGGCAGTCAATTTTCTGGTTGCAGTTCTAGCTGATGGTTAGTCTTGTTCTGGAGATTGGTTTTTTGTTCTGTGTTCGCGTTGTGCTTTGTTGCTGCTGATGTGGTGCCTTTGCCGCCTGAAGGATCAGATGTTTGCGTTCCTGAGACTGGTGCATTTTTCACCTTGGCGTGTTCCTATGTTTGAAGATGTTGCTTGAGATGGTGGAAATTTTTGGATGTTGTTGCAGGTGTCTTGGTTGGAGCGTGAAGGCTTGGTTTGGTCTTTGTTCATGTTTTGGAGGAAGCCTAAAAGTCTTTGTCAAGTGGGAGATTGTTGGGAAAGTATGCCTCAACTTTATGGTCTTTCCCCTTGAAGACTTAGGCAATTTCGTCATGTTTCTGGCCTTTACTGCCATACCGTTGCAAGCTTACCTTAGTGGTGTGGTTGTGCGGTTTACCGCTGTACTGCGGGCCACCTTGCTTGGTCTGGCGGTTGGGTGGTGTTACCGCCCTACCGCGACAGTCTTCTTCATGTATGGTGGTGGCACGGTAAGTTGCGGTAGTCTGGAAGGCAGCTACCACCTTACCACAAGGTGCTCCTTCTAGTGGCACAATAGTGCGGTGAGCGGCAGGTTGGGGGAGCGTTTGATTACCTCCCCATCGTGGGGGTCGCTTGGAGGTGGTGCGGTGGCAGCGACAGTTTAGTTTTGGCAGTTACCGCTCCATCATGGGTGGTGAGCTCCCTCACCGTGATGGTCGCGTTCAAACTGTTGTCAGTCTGCCTGGGCAGTCACCGCTCTACCACGGTGAGACCTGGCGGTCTTCGCGGTAGCGCGGTGAGACCGTTGACGGTTAGGCTAGCGGTTATTGCCACACTAGGGTATGTCATGGTCAGGGTAGTGGTAGTGTGTGGCAGTCAAAGTCAGAGAGCTTGGATGGGTATACCACCACACCGCAAGGAGTCTCGACGAGCTCGGGCGGGCTCACCGCAGTACCGCGGCTAGGTCACCTAAGCTCGGTGGTAGCGCGGTTGGAGGCCGAGGTTGAGTTGACACAGGCTTACCGCCATACCGTGGTAGGAGCCCAAGCTCGATGCGGTAGTGCGGTGGAACACAGAGGTGAGCTCGGAGCTCGGTCAACCGATCTTGACTGAGCTAGACCAGAGTCAAAGCGGCGAACAAATGAGAAATCGACATGTGGCAAGATCTTTATGATCTGATTGGCCAAAGCTTTATTTTCTGATTGCGATTGGGCTGCATTATTGAATGGAGGTTGACGAACATGTCTGAAATTGATTTAATGTTGCGCGACTCAATGCATGTTGATTAAGCGGTGCACGCTATCAGGGAATGGTCGAAGCTTGCAAGTAGGATAATTAATTATCCTGATGACCGTTGAAGGCTTTGTCTGGCAAAACAGGTTGGCACACAGTAAGATATTATATGTAATCTCGTGTGCAGTCATATGAGATGAGCGAAGATAGAGAGGTTGAGAGTGTTCGACCGGTCTTTACCGTGAACACTTAGTCTCTCAGTTCTAAGAAGATGTGAATTTGAGATGCTTTGAGGTTGGGCTGGCCGTGAGGCTGGTTGTGACTGTAAATTGAGGAGTTGAAGGGAATCTACATAGTATGTCATTTGAAGACATTGTAACTGTGTGAAGGTTCTATTTTTTGTGTTGCCTACATTCTCCAGATGGACAAGATGTAATCTCCTCAAGAGCATAGCTATGTGTTTGTATTGTAACCGTTTTTGTAACTAAATAATACAAGTAAGCTGAGTGTTTTGGAGGGTAGGGTTTTTTACCTGAAAAGGTTTTCCCCACGTAAATCTCTGTGTCCATATGTTTGTCTTTCATGGTTGTCTGATTCTGTATTATGAATTTGTGCTTGTGTTGAATCTGCTCTTATGTTAAGCATTTACTTTTCTCAGAGGATCAATGGGGGATTTACTATGCCTGTTTTCGCTTTATGGCATAGTTGTTTGTGTCTTTGAAGTGATAAAAATGAAAATCACTAAGGCATTGTTGTCTTAGACGTTTGTTCTATGATGACAGACCCATCTCTTATCCCCAATAGTTCAAAGAGGGGTAGAAGTAGATAGACCAAGGTTTCACCAAGAGAGAGTGCTCACCCCACATCCACAACCTACTACCAAACACCCAATATCATTATTTATAAGAGGCAACAAATTCTATGATGAATCCCCTAACACAAAAGAATAACATAATATTTCCATCGATGAAAGGATTCCATGATTACAAAACCCATTCATGAAGGTTGGGAAGAGAGGGCCATATTTTGTTGAATCTATAGAACAAGCCTTGATGAAGATAGAAAAAATTCATAAATTATTAAATTAGAGCATGGCCTACAATTGAGACACCCCTTTACACTTCCACCCTTATGTTAATTATAATTTGTTCCCAATTCTTGTGAGTTTTCCTATTTTTTATTTAAAAATTAAAGATAACATGATTGATGGTGAGTATTTTCAATGAGGATTGCAAGTTTCAATTTATAATTTTGAAATTATGATTCTCTAAGAAGAGTTTGAGAAAAAAATGATGAATATTTTATGTGTTAAATGTGTTTCACATTGAGGAGACACAATGATACCACTTCACTACCAGTATTGTTGTAGGCATGAGCCTTTTCACTAATTCTTATGACCTCTTTTACATAGCTACATTGGTAAAGCTACTAGGAAGGATCTATTACTACAATGAAGACAATTAAACCTCTTGATGAGTTGGATTTTTTTATTATTTTACATGAGTTTGCAACTCTTTCTTGTCATAAGAACTTAGTTTATTTTCCCAAATCATATACTAGTTCAACCCCTTCCTCTTGCCTTTTTCCACAAATAATTTATATGAAATAAAGATATTTAGTATGTTTAAAAGAATGTAATAAACTTTGAAAAAAACAATGTGGGAAGCATTAATTTATTTGGCTTTTATAGACCAAAACAAGGTAGAAGTTTGGAACATCCTATAGCTTGAAACTCATTGTGGATTGTAATGTGGATGCTAATGATTTTTTTTTATAGTTAAATAGTTGCTTTATGGGGCAGCATCCTATATTTATCAAAAAGAGAGATTTGTACATATGCTTGGAAAGTTTAGACCATTCCTTTAGACCAGCCCCTTAGAGAAACCAACTACTGACATACATACAACCAACCTACACTGACTTCTGTTAAGCCCACTGTTCACCAAAAATTACATTACCAAATTGGCCTGACTAGCCAAGGACTAGCCAAAGACACCTATGGTAGACACAACTAATAGACCCATTTCATATTTTTGATGAATGAATGAATGAAATATTTTAATGATGTCCACGAGACTAAACAGCCTATGGGACCGAGACACAACTGGTCAAATTTGTCTTCATGCTCTTTTCCAAGTCGGTTCTCCTGATATTAATTTTGACTAGAAGGCTAGCCGTCTGATTAATCTTATCTTCCTCAAATAGTTGGTGCATATTGTCCACTTTCAAACTATTTCCATGTCGAGTACGAATATCCTCGTAAGTGGTGCATTCCATGATGAAGTGCCATTTCGTTTCCACAACCCCCTTATTGCAAAAAGTACAAGTCCTTTCTTCCCAAGTTTCCTTGGGTATCTTCCACCTACCGGTCTCACACCTAAGGTGATGTGATCCTGTCCTCAATTGTGCCACTAGCATTCTCGCCTTCCCTTTAATAGTTGCAACTAAATAAGCTTTTTCACCATGATCCTTCGTTGGGTTAAACTCTTTGATGTAGTATTCTTTTTTTCACCCAATCTGATTTGTCCACATGGCAGTTCTAAATTTTTCAGTCACATAGCTTTTTATTTCACTATTGGTGCGAGGACACATAAATTAATGTCCCACTTGTTCATCCACTTGTGGTTCTGCTTCATCCAAGTTTTCTTCCTACGATCTAGCTTCTCCTCCATAACCATTTTAGTCCAATGGTGGTTATCCATGTTTTCAACCTTCTTTAAATAGCTTATCAACCGGGTTAACGCTAATGGTTCTAGTGGAAAAGTCCTTGTTTCAGCTAAAAGAATTTCATATGGGACTGTGGTTTTAACTTTGATACTGCTTGTTATTAGATGTTTCTAAATTCTTTCTAGTTGTCTCCAACTACACTTCGACATGCTGCTTCCCCACACCTCACACCCATAAAGTACAACCAGAGTAACTAGCAAACCAAAGAGGGTTTTCTTGGTTTTAGTCCCAAAGCTCAGCTTTTCTACACCTATTTTGCAGAAGGTAAGAGGCCTTCCAACCTCCCTGTATCCTTTTTGTACGACAAGTCTCCCGATTGAGCTTATAATGAAAGTCAATCCCAAGATACTTATATTCTTTTACAATTTCAAGTGGGCTGCCTTCAAAAAGAAAGGTATACTACTTGTCTTTTCTATTCAATGAGAAAATCATGATTTTGGTCTTGGTGGTATTCACTTGCATCCCAACCTCCTGAAAAAAGAGTTCTAGAGCTTTCAGATGTTCTCTTAACCCATGAGTTGTTTTAGAAATTATGATAAGATCATCAGCATATAAAAGTAGTTTCACCACATAACCTACCAATTGGACACCATCCCCCTTCGTCTTGATTACACAACAAAAAAGCAAGAAAGGACACACCAAAATTAGGGTTCTATTCTTCACTATCATTGGTCGCTTGCATCTTCTTGGCTTCGATTACATTCAGCACGACAAGGCATTCTGCACCGCAAGCCTAATGTGCAAGGTGATTGGCCCTTTCGTCCATGTCCCTGAAGTCATTTTTGATCCATTCTTCACCTATTCCTAGCTTCCAATCCTCATCATCCATTGCCCACACTTTCTCTTCCAAACCTTCCACCTTCACAAAGTCCTGCACCCACCTGTTTGGCTAGCTCTTGATAATTTCCATCGCACGCATCAAGAAAGCAATTCTTCGGTCAATCTCTCCCCACCGCTTTTTGAGCTTCATTGGCTTCAATGTTTGAACCATAGGAAATTTTTGTACCTCCAACCTGTTCCCCAATGACATGTAGTAGTTTTGTGGCATTGGGATGAGCAAGTTGTCATCCACATTATCTGGGCCTCGTCAATTTCCCCCAGTAGCGAGTGATGGAAAATCATTTGATAGAGCTTCTTCCCTTTGGCTTTCAAAACCCCCATGTAGAGCAACATCACCAGAAACATAGTCGCGATCTTAGTGTTAACCCTAAACCTTTGGTGCGCTAGCAAGAATTCCCAACCCATAATATTTTTGATAGCCCGAAGCACCAACAGATGTGAAGACACCACAATCCCCTTCAGTTGCTTAATAGTGATTTCACTATGAAACACTTGTTGCTTGGTGGTATTCAAGAAGAGCGACATTTCCATTTCTCTCAGGCTTGTGAAATGTTATGAACCAACCAAATTTTGTGATACAAGGCAGCCACCTTCCCCTATTTCAACAAATTTTCCTTACCACGTCATGATGGCCATATCAAGTAGTGTACCACCCAATGCATATCAAATAATTCCCAATTTCCTCTTCAAGATCTAGCCACCTTCACCACCATTAATCTGTAAGAAGCTATGCCAAGAATTAATTACCAATTTCAGCATCAATCATTTCCAATGCCATAAGCTTAGAAATCGTACTTAGAGTGCTAGTAGTCGTGTTCCTTCCATTTATGAAGCTTGTCCCATCAACTACGGATGATGCCAACCATATCGCCATCATTACCTTGTGCTCTTTTTGTCACCGCCTTGGCTAGGCCATTGGCCACCTCATTCTATTCTCTATACATGTGGCTCACTTGGAAGGCCTCAAACCTTGTTAACACATCTCTTATGGGTTGAAGCATGGTTGAGTTTCCAATTTAATGTTGAGCTGATTCAGATGGCATTAATCATGATGAGTGAGTCACCTTCCAAGCGTATTCGTTTGGCGCCAACTTCCATACCCAATTGCAAGCCTATTAAAGTTGCTTTAAACTTTGATTCATTGTTAGTGCATTCCCTTAAGTAGACGGATTTGTTAGCTAAAACCAAACCATGATTTCCACGTGTAACAAACTCAACTCCACTCGGTCTCAGATTGCCCTTGGAGGCCCCATCGAAGTATAATTTTATCCACCCATCCTTCGGAGGTTGTCATTTGACTTTCACCCTCTTTTTTAAATTTTGACCGTTACTATTATTCTCGCCTAAAATTGGAATTTTTAGCCCTATAAAGGATCTTGAAATTCTATCATCCCAGTTTGTAAACTCTTTGTTTGTGTGTTTTCCCCCACGCTGCTTCATTGATTAATTCAATGATTACTCCTTCAATTTTTCCACATATCCTCTCATACTCCATTTCCTTTCCTTGGAAGATTTTCTAGTTACGTTCTTTCCATGCCTCCCAAATAATAGTTGAGGGAGTGACTTCCCATATGCTTCCAAACACAAACTTCTTATTTGGACTTGGCCAAATATTGAACCATCCCACAATGTCCATCGGGGTCGGGCATTGGAAGTTTAGCTTGGACATGAAGAATTTCCAGCACCTGTCCGTGTATGGGTAGGTCAACAGTATGTGGTCGACAAAATCATTGTTGTTTTTTCAAAGAACACACCTACTCATACCCTATATCCAGAAAGTGGCTAGCCTATCTCTGTCAGAATTCGTTTTTGCATTTCCAACCAAGAGAAAACCCTAGCTTTTGGAAGGCAATTTTTGCCCCAAATGAGTTTACTCGACCAATTTTTCCTTGCTAGTGTCATTTCCTTAACCCTGTAGCCCAGTTTCACCTTGTATTCGCCATTGCTAGAGCCACACCATCTGATTACATCCTCCTGATCCACTAGTGCAATGGTTATGTTCTTTATAATCTTTGTAAGAGCCATTTTTTGAGCTTTAGGGGCATCTATATCTTGCAAGGAGTTTCATTCCCATTGTCGCACCCCATTTCACCAAATTATTTTCCCATAGTTGCACACCTTCGTACCCCAAATTCTAGATGTCTCAGCTTTAATGTCTTCCAAGCTTGGATAATCTGCAATTAGCTTCATCCCACCCAAGGAGTCCCCCTAGAAGGAAGCACTCTGACCATTTCTTACCTCCCATGTTACATGTTTGGATATAATATCTCTGCATTCCAAGATGTAGTTCCAAATTGTTGACCCCTTCGAAGGATCCACAATAGTTAGAATGTGTGTTGGGCACTCTCAATCCAAGTATTTCTTTCTATGCACCTTGATCCACCTCTGCTCTCCTTTTGCATACATACCCCAAACAAGTTTTCCCCCCATGGCCTAATTCATTAAAGTGAGTTGCTTCAGTCCTAGACCCCCCGCCTCCTTGGGTGTGCACACTTTCTCCCATGCAACTAATGAGAACTTTTGTTGCTCCCCCATACCACTCTAAAAAAAATCCTAAAAATATGATTGAGACTTTCTTCAATCACCTTGGGGATTTTCAAGCATCCCATTGAATAAACCATAATGGCGGAGAGGACTACCTTGACCATTTGATGTCTTCCAACCAATGAGAGCCATTTCCCCTTCCATGACTCCATTCTATTCTTGCAACTATTAACTAGACTTTCCCAGTAGTTCCTTTTGTTGATCCCAACAAAGAGTGGCATCCCCAAAAAGCATCCAAGAAATTTTTCCACCCTCAGTCCCAGTATCCTTGCCAGTTCTCTCTAGAGGCTTGGTTGTGTGTTGAGAAAAAATACCTTCGACTTCCTCCAATTTATGCTTTGCCTGAATGCCAGGCAATACCTATCCAAGTAGTTCTTGATGGTCCTAGCTTCCTTTTTGTTTTGCCACTCTCCAAAAATAATTGTGTCATCAATAAATTGTTGATGTGTTGTTGTGTCCAATCCATTTGCCACCAAAACCCCCTTGCCACTTGCCTTCACGTCTTAGGGCATTGATGCCTCTCCCCAAGGCCTCTGACATGATGATGAAGAGAAAAGGGGATATTGGATCCCCTTGTCTTATTCCTTTAGTGGATGCAAAGAATCCATGAGTTGAACCATTCATCATGACTGAGAACTTCGTCATTGAAATGCAACTCTTGATCCAGCTAATCTAGTCCTCATTGAAGCTGAATTTCTTTAGCACATCTAACAGAAACTGCCTATCAACCAAGTCATACACTTTTAGTATGTCTAATTTGAGGATAATGTAGGCCTCTTGATTTCCTGGTTGAATGCAATGTCTCATGTGCAATGATAATACCCTCCACAATTGATATCCCGAGGGAAAACCCACTCTATTCTTCCGATATGACTGCATTTAGCACCTCCTTCAGTCTATTAGCAAAGCTTTTTGTTACTACTTTATACACTGTGTTACAAAGTGTTATTGGCCTAAAGTCACCCATGGATTGTGGGCCCTTTTTCTTGGGAATTAACACCAGGAATGTATGGTTAATTGCACTTAGCATTGTCATCTTTCTCCTTGACTCTTCAACAGCTAGATATAGATCATTGCCCACTATATCCCATTTTTTTTGAAAAAACCCAACAAGAAAACCATCTGAACCCAAGTCCTTGTCTGGGTTGAGCTGAAAATTTTCCACCCTCACTTCCTCCTTGTTGATCTTTTGATATAGAAGCCTATTCTACTCTTCACTTATTATGTTAGGGATGGTGTTGAGGAGCCTGCCCCACTCAATCTGTGCACTAGGGCTTCTTTGTTTAGAATTTCTTCGAAGAAACTTACCACTTCCTTGTTTACTTCCTCCAAGGACTGTGTTGTACTTCCATCCTCTTTCTTTATTTCTATTATTTTGTTCCTGCTTCTATTTGCCACAGTTGTTCTATGGAAGTATTTGGTGTTCCTGTCTCCTTTTAGCCATGTTTCTCTGGATTTTTATCTCCAAAAACATTCCTCCCTTTTCAAGACCTCTGTTAGTTCCCCTTTTAATGCCTTCTCCACCTCAAAATCTTCGCTCCCCATCCCTTTCTCAATGATGTACTTGTTGAGTGCTGCCAAATCTTGTTCTAACCTCTCCTTTTCTTGGAAGATATTCTTGAAATTTACCTTGTTCCATTCCTTCAATTTGTTTTTGACAAAGTTCAATTTTTTTTTGATCTTGAATAGGTGAGAGTGATTCCCAATCTTGATTTCATCCCACCAAGAAACAACTAAATTAGGAAGCCTCTCATCTCTAAGCCACATATTCTCAAATTTGAATGGATTTCCTTTTAGTGGCTCATCTGATTGGATGCTTAACTAGATTGGGAAGTGGTCTGACCCTATGTAAAGGAGAATTGTTGCCTCCCTGAGTTCATTTTGATCACCCCAATCACCATATAGCATAAACATATCCAATCTCTTAGCTATGTTAGTGAAACCTTTCCTTCTGTTTGACCAGGTGAAGACTCCATTTTTATTTTTTAGGTCCAGCAATTGATTGTTGCCTACAAAGTCTTAGAAGTTTTTCTGGACATTTGTTATGCAACCCAAACCTCCCCTTTTTTCTTCATTGCTCAATGTGGCATTGAAATCCCCTGCTATGATTCCCTTCCCCTCACAAAAATTAACTAGACCATCTGTGATATGTTGCCACATGATTCTCTTTTCTAATGTGGACACTAGCCCATACACATTTATGATGAAGAAAAGCTCATTTCTCTGCAATGACCTACAACTCATCATTATCCAATTTCCATTATCCATTATCCATTATCCATTACCACTTCTCCTAAAACAATTAATGGGTTCCAAATTACCCCAATTCCCCCAGAAGCACCCTCAACACCAACAAATAGTCATTTCCATTGTTTCCACCAACTAAGCATCTTATCACACTCCTCCCTACATAATTTAGTTTCTTGTAATAGGAATATATTTGCCTTGGATTGATCAATTTGACACTTTATTAAGCACCATTTATTAGGGGAATTAATGCCCTTAACATTCCATGTTATGATCTTCATTGTCCATAGGAAAGGATTATATCCTTCCCTGACCTTAATTTCATTTGTCCCATTGCATTTGTTGCAATCTCTAGCTTCGCCTTATTCATTTTGGGCCCCCTCTCCCCATTTCGCTCGATGTTTGGATTATTTAGTTTCAACTGTGACTGCTCCAACATCCTCTCCTCCATCAAATCCCCTTCCTCAGCCTCCCCTGATTCTTCCTCTTCTGAATCTACTTCCATCTCACTCTCTTCCTCATCTATTTCCAAGGTGTTCTGCACTGGGTTTAACATTTCTTCCCCTTCTTCTTTTTCCTTCACTACCCTTGACTCTTCCCTCATATCCCTTTCATCCACCCCAGTGTTGTTATCTCCTATGGTCGTCACTTCATTCAAAACTTCATCCAGCATTACTCATGTTCCCAATGCAGGAGGGGTGTTATTTATGTGCTTACTGTTTACCCCTTTTCCACTCAGTTCTTCTACCGTTAGCTCACCCAAACTGCTCCTCCACTTGTCATTCATCAACCCCTCATTATCTATTTGGTATTCCCTTCCAATTGTATTGGCAATCAGATCTTCATATTCTACAGATGCTTTCTTGGCTTCCCCCTTGTGAATTCCCTTGTTGAACCTAGGCTGCTCTGATCCCATTCATATCCATTTGCATTGTTAACCCTCAGTTTCACATTGCAATCTAGATAACCATGATCTTTGATTTACGGATGGGACACATTTTTATTTGATCCTCCCTATCCACCTTTTTCTTTCGGGACCTATCCTCCATGCAAATTTCTATTTCCTATGGAAGCACCTGCCTTGGGACTAACCCTACACATTTTGACACATGTGCCCAGACATCTATCCTCATTGTCTTTCTCTATTAATATTACCTTGCCTATGCTTTCCCCAATTTCGACCAAACTTTCATCCTCCCAAACTTCTGAAGGTAGGTTATACAACCGAACCCATACCGACCCCTCTTAGAATGTGTGTTTCCAAGGATCAAAATTCGGATACCACTCTATCATATGAATCCCCACACTATTTGGATAATGCAAACCGTTGAGCATGGCTTCCCTTTTCTTCTCCTTGGAGGGAAATTCCACCAAGAGGAAGTCGTTGAGCAATGCCCTAGCCTGGAACATCACACCTCATTTTTCATCGCATCACTTCCCTATTCTTGCTACATCGCACCACCCTCCTTCCCATTTGAGAAAATTCCTCTTTCCTTTAATTTTTCTATTGAACTTTTGATTCTATCCTTGTCCAAATTGATAGAATGCTTTGAAGTGTTTAGGGTAGGAGACCTACCAATTAGATCCACATACTGGTGTGAAGGCCCTTCCTCTGCTATCACCTTTTCCTTTCCTTTCCATGGAAAGCTTGTCCGCTCCTTGCTTCCATATGTTTTGTCGTGCCAATTGGTTGATGAGTCCGCCCTCGGATGCCCTTTTTCTCGAAACCACCCATGCATGTCGTCCATTATTCGCCTTCGATTTACACCATTTTTCCTATTGATGTTTGAATGCCGGGCAAAATTCCTACCATTTCCAGATCCTTCCCTAGGTCTTTGAAACCAATCTCGTAGTCACATCCATGGAAGCATTGGTTTGCTCACCCAATTCCTCTACCCCTGCCTCGCTCTTTGATCACAGTTCCACTTGGATCAAGATTCTTTCCTTTTATAGTCCGGGTGTCATTTATCCACCCATCTTCCTCCTTCAAAAATCCACTGCAGTACATATTCTCTTTCACCAACCCACCACTCTTCTGTAGATCCTCCATTTGATCGAGCTTCTAGCTCGATGTCACCCCAGTCGTTCCCACCTAAGTCCCCTACTTTTTTTCGCTCATTTTTCCTTGTCTAGTTATGATGATGCTAATGATTAATATTATCTACTCTATTAAAGCATGATTATTTTGTTTTAACAAAATTTATATTTTTATGGTTTATAATGACCATGAGTCTAAAATGATTATCTATATTATCCTATTGTGAAAATTGATAAAATTTGGTTTGATGGGAGTGGTCATAGGCCAAAGAATTTCATATATTTTTTTAAAAAAATTGAAATTCGTGAGCTATGGAAACATTATATAAACTAAAGATAAGAAGGAACGCGCTCGATATGTGCATGTGTATTGTTCTCAAAAATATTATAATAGACAACTTATTTGAATCCAAAAGAGTTCATTTCAAAGTGTTTTATCACGTCATGAATTGATGGGAGGGCTCACTCTCAGGAAATGATCGTTACATTTTCCTTCTTTCTTATAGTTTTATTTTATGTGATTGTTATGGGAATATAATTTGTATGAAGTCTGATTGCAAATTGTAAATTGTCATTTTGATTTCAGTACATGAAGCATGATGACAATAGTTTGTATGGCGAATGATTACAACAATTTGGAAATTGATTCACAATATCTATTATATCGATAAATAAGATAGTTAAATATAATTAGACATAGAAGAAATTCTAGTAATACTACATTCTATTCTTTAAGTTTTTTAATTTAAAGTTTGTTTAAAATAAAATCACAATTTTTGTAGCTTGCATACACAGTTCCTATCTTGCATACAATTCCTATGAGATTTTTTAAATAGTTACTATGGAATGATTTTCATCTTAATAAACTCTTTGTTAAAATAGTTGCATTGCATTTTACTCCAATTTACTACCTACAACCCTTGGACAAACAACCACTACACCTTTCATAAGTTTACACCCAATATTGACATAGGATTAAACTGAACCTAAGACCTTAAGCACCAATTATTATCAACACAAAGTTATACTTTTCTTCACTTAATTAATCTCAATTTTATCCCAACACCTCCATTGTTTCTGATTGATTAAGCAGGGAAAGGGCCCTGACCCTTACAAATTAGTATAGCAAACCAAAGAACAACATCCAGTCAAAACAACACAAAGAGGAAGCAGAACTGAGAAACGCTAACCCCGCCAATCAACCAAAAACTTAACCAATTCCCTCCACATCAAACATTATAGCCCTATCAGTCATACCAAAAAAAACATATCCAGTCTATCTCAAAATCCCACCACAAAAGTTGGTTATAACTACATAACCTTAAAATAGTGTTCAATCTAAAACCAGAAATCCTATCAAAGATACAACTAGAGATATTAAAGTTCAAGAACCAATGGCCAATAACAGTATAATGACAAATAGGATTAACAAAAAAGACCATAGTAGAACGTGACAAAAAGTAAGAGGACCAGAAGCCAAGGATCAAGCACCCTCAATCAAATTCCAAGCCTTCAATAGGTCTTCAACAGAGTCTTCAAACTTCTCTTTGGGCTCCATCTTTCCAAACAGGTCAGCTTCATCATCCATCACCAATTTCCTTTACTACTTCTAACACCTCCATTGTTTTGTTTATGAATATCTCAACTTTTTTCATATTTCAAAATTTCACCTCTTGTTTATTTAACAAATTTAAGCAAGCATAAGAATAGTAGATTGTAGGGGCATGCCAATGGGAAAGGGAAGATCCTTTTATTCTAATTTTTACATATTGAAAGATTCAAATATATACATTTTACATTCATGTTTATACATTTATATATTAGACCTTGCATTTTCATTCATTATGGAAAACGACAATATATGCAATGGTAGATGCATACTTATAAAGATTTTAAGTGCCCTTAAAATGATTATCCTAGGAAGTATTTGTTATAAGCTCCCTTGCCAAAAAAATGCTCATATAATTAGCCTAATTTGTTCAATTATATCTAAAATATACACTATTTTGTACTAATATTTTGATAGATTTAAATACATTAAATTATAGAAAACTACTAGTGAAGAATTTTTGAATTCTCAAAAATACTAGTGATTATAATTATAATGAAATTAAACACATGCAACAAACAATTAGGTGAACATATCATAGTTGTAGATATATAATCTTGAGTGATTAAGAGAGGTTACTACTCAATACTTATGTCTTGATATTTGGGTTATGATATAAGAGTTAAATCATTTTATTAATATTTGTGTTCATATATCTTTCTTAACATTAACACCTTACTTTTATGTCAATAATCTATGAATATCCATCCTTCATATTCGATAGCTTTGTTCTAAGTGATACAACAAGCCACTAATATTTGTCAACTAGAAAATATTCCACCTTCAACTTCTATAATTTAAAATATTTTCCATTAACATTTTGGCTCTATTCTTGTTCTTTTTATCATTTTGAGTCATACACAAATTCTAACTTGCACAACTTCCACTCAAGGAAACTTTTATCATAGGATAAATAAACTCAAACCCTTCAAAGCTATCTCAAATCAATACATGATTCTAAATGTCGAGGAAAATAAGCCCAATAAACCTTGACACCGAAAAACGAGTTCATCAAAATGAGGGTTCACCAATATAAGTTCCAAAAATAGAAAGGGGGAAAATGGGGTGTAATGAACCTATTTTTCTTCTATTTCATTAGGAAATGAGATCCCCCAATGGTAGGATTGACTTTCAACCCTAGGTGAGTCAACCCAATTGGATATTTTGCAAATTTCCTTATGATTGAGGACATGGTAAAATTTGTCTGAACAACACTTTTGGGAGATAAAAATAAAATAGTAAATGAACTCAAATATGCAATGTAAGACTTGAATCATGTAGATGAAGCATAACTCTAGCAAAAACAACAAACTTTTAGCAAATCTAAGAAAGGTAAGACATTGTGTACCCGTTACCAAAAGTTGTTGATGAGCGTCCAAAAATGGCGAATGAGTCCTTGTACAAAACTTTTCCTCAATTTTTGGGAGCCTCTAGAGATGGATTTGAGATGCCTTTTCTCACAGGCTCCATTGCTAAAATATTGGAAATGAATTTGGGATTTGAGTTTCCGTGGTCTTGACAACTTTTTGTGACAACTTTGTAGCTTTGACAACTTTTGCAATTTTGCACTTTTGAGATCTTCAAGTCCAATCCTTTCTTCACCTATGAACCTACACATACACAAAGATAGGAGAAAAATGTTTATTTTTAGTGGATAAGGGTTTTCCTTGGTCAAACCCTAGTTTGGTAATTAAACCTTGAAAAGAAATGAAACATGAATGGAAGGAATGATGAATGAACAATGCTTGTTACAACTCACCAAACCCTTGAATGGAGATCTATAGAGGACTCAAGTCTAACACTTCTCTCCAAGGTCTTGATCTTGCATGAAATGGCTTGATTGGATGTTGATCTTGATGCTTTAATGCTTGAAACCTACATCACAATGTTAGCTCCAAAAACATGCATGAATACAAATAACTTTGTCATGATGATTAAGATCTTGAATGTTGATGTAGAAGACTGAGAAATCTACTCTTGAATTCTCTTGACAATAATCTTTGCTCTTGCGAAGTTCACCTCTAGTTTGTTAGATTTGAATTGATAAAAAAGACCTTGTATTTATAGGTAATTTTTTAATTTCCCGACAATTAAACATCAAAGGCCGATAATTGCAATTTGAATTTGAATCATAAAAATGCTGCCAAAAACATATTAAAATTTGAGATCCTCAACTTAAGGAGGACCCATTTTCCCTTGGGTGAATGGGTCCTAGGACCTAAATCTAGGACACTCAATTTCCAAAGCAATTTAATTAATGTTTGCAATTGTTTAATACATGTTCCCCTTTCAGAAAATGGGATTAATTAGGCTTTTAAATGCATAATTGGGTCAATTAGAGGCTTAATTAAGTCCAATTAAATTAAGGGACCCAAACATAGAGTGAAAATGTAAAGGTGTACATTTTTCTACACTACAAACCTATACAATAGAAGTAACACAAATACAACTGAAAATAACAACAAAATCCTATAAAGAAAACTACAATATGCAATATTTTCAACAAGGAAAACCCTTTCAAGTAAAACACCAAGCACAATAAACTTCTTCACTATTGCATAAAAACTTAATCCTTCACAAATACAATTACTTAATCTCTAACTCAACCCTTTTGCATGTGTAGATATTAATAGGAACGTTGAAATAATTTTTACTCATTGCATGAAGCATACAAAAGATAAACATGAGTGTTTTAAAAGATGATAGAAAATACCCAGATTAACACCCAATTTTATTTTTCCAAAAAATGATAATACATTTTATAGAATTAAAAATTTGATTTTGATCACTATCATTAGCCCCATATTGACTATTAAACATGGAAAATATGCAATGCTTATCCAACAAAAGGAATATTTTTTCTTGAGGAGGAACTTGTGATGAGATAAAATGATGGAGGGTGCATTAAGTAAAGACTTGAGAGAGAACAAAATAACACAAATACAATGGAAACTATAAGAACACCAAAACCCCAAAAATATCTTATGTAAAATTGAAGTGACACCATTTTTATTTGGTTTCTTTATTTTCCTAATCAAACAATGGAGACACTTATCACTAAAATACTCTAGTGAAATTTAAATATAGAGGAGTTCATGAGTTGAATCTCAACTAGTCCCAATCATGAGGTGAGTTAACTCAACTTAATTGAGATAGAGGTCGCCTTGATGCAACAAAGGTGACACCTAACTACCATCAACCAAGGATTGATGAGGCCATGGTGGCAATTGAGTATCTCAAGTCAAGGTGTATAGATATTATTATCTAACTAAGTGAAATAAATATTCCTTATATCCTAAGCAATCTTAATTAACTAGGTGTACTAATAGAATTAGGATAAACACTATCCGAGGTGAAGTATAATATTTACACCAATAACGCCTCTTAAGTGTAACTTAGGAGGTAATAAAAATGGGTCTTGCTAGCAAGGCCATGTTGGGTACCCATGTACAATGATACCCCCAAAGGAGAGAGAAATCCCTAGAAGAGAGAAATGTAGAGAGAGACTAGGTAGCCCTCATATGTGACGCATGTTGCACATGTTAAGAAAGAGTGGTACTTTAGGTTGATGAAGATTCACGCCCATCAAATAATATTCCTTCCATTAGAAAGAAGTATTCTCAAAGGTGCATGAGAAAATTCATCCAAATCCATTAAGGGAGATGAGGGAAGAACATAGAAAATTCACATCTCTACAAGTTGTGCAATGGTCCCCATGTTAGTGTTGAGTGGTGTCATTATTAGATTGAGAGTTCAAGGCCTTATTAAAGAAGATGAATGCTCAAGATCATGTGGAAATAGATGTGCAATATATTCCAAAGAAGTAGTGTATGGATGTGCAATCTTAGTGTATACCATGTGGCTACACTACCCATCCCATGAGATGTCATGTTACAAAGAATCATTGGAATCCCTTGGTGAAGTATCTTCGAACTCTATAGAAACAAGTGAATGTGTAATCTCATTGTAGGACATGTGACTACATCGCACATACCACATGGTGTCATATTGTAAAGAATCACTTGAGGCCCTCGATTAAGTGTTTATTAATGTTGTAGTGTTAGTAGGAGGTGGTGGTGGAATCACAATGCACATCATGTGACTACACTACTCATTCCACAAGATTTCCATGTCAAGTGGTTGAGTATGAATAAGTGGTGAAAATATTGGGGGTGTTGGAATCTTAGTGCATGTTGAATGACTACACTACACATCCCGTGAATTGGTCACATAAATGGCGTAAGTATGAAGGATTGTAAATGTGACATCAAGAGGGGGATTGTTTGGTGTTTTAGTTTCATCCACATATTCAAGGTTATTTAAGGGAACATCACAATCTGTTGGAGGTTCAAGATCTCCAAATAGTTGCCTAATTATGGTCTTGGTAGTCAAAGGGCACTCAATGTGTTCCATGATGTAAGATGTCCTCATAAATTGTAAGACATATTAGTCTATAATTTTTGCTATTGTAGTTTAACCAAACTTGTTTCTATTCATGGTTACTCGATTTAAGAGTGAGTCCTTGGAGATAGGGTAGGAGATCTTGCTCAAGGCAATGATTATCTATCCCTTCTTTTTAGGATGAATAGATCCCTTTGTTTAAGTCAACAAAAGAAGAGTGAAATAAAATGCCTAAAAACATGTTTGCAACACCTTAAGATGGAACATTATTTCAGTTCATCATTACAATATCCCCCAAGAAATTTGCATAACCCCCTCAAATAGATACAAGGTTTGACATTTTACAATCCATGCTTGTATAAACCCCCATGACAAATAGAAAATGACACTTTATAGTGCAATTGCAAGTTTATATAAATGTGTACATAAGATTCCAAACAAAATCTATTTCAAAGCATACATTAAAAAACACCAAAAAAAAACAAATTACGTCAGATGAAAAAATGCAAAATTAGCTCAATACTTATAAGAATGTAAAAAATAGATAATTGAAAAAATATATATATAACTGTTTCCACATGACTTTTAAAAAAAAAAAATCCAGCTGATCACTCCAATTTATCCTTTTGATGTGATTTGATATAAATCAAAACAAGTAATCGTCCCCTCTTTACAAATTTAAATCACAACCCCCTTCCCCTTTCAACAAATTTAAAGTATTAGTAAATATGACAGTCAAAACATAGGAATTTCATATTTATGTCAAAAGGTATTCTCTATGAGAGGGCGAGGGGGATTCTGAAATCCATGGTTGAGAAGTCATAATATAGATGCAAGGCCATTAATTTCATCCTTGCCACCCACGTGTTGCTCATTGCTTGTCAACTGACTAATTGTTTGCTATAACATCACCAGTCATGTCATAAAACAGTCAATCTGAAATACTTCAGTCTGGACAAATGGAAGAACCCCAACATGACCATCTCTGTCATGGAGCCCAAATCTTCTCCATGCTCATAACTGTTGTATTGGATAGTGGGTATGCACTCCACACCTCTGAAAATGAGATCTCTTCTGCAGAGCATGAGATGATTGGAAATGGGTCACTGTACAACACTCCAAGTTCTCAACAATAAAACTGTACCTTACACACTTGGAACCTCCTGTTAAGCTACACCTTATACCTTGAATGAATCATAGAAAATCCTCCTTTTTTCTATGTACACAATGGATGTTCCTGTCAGCTTCATATCATGAATTGATTGTTTGACCACCATGAAAAGTTGAGTTAACAATCTTACCAAAACTTGATTGCCTTTATCAACATAAACAGAGGCCCAAATCCCTCATTACTATATCTAAAGAAGTTGATGCCAAGGCTCTGATAGCTGCAACCAAAACAAATGCAGTCAAACAAACAAACAAATGCTTCTTCCTTCCATCTTTAGAGGTATTCTTTCTTTGGATGCTGGTGTTTTTCTATTGGCAATATTATCAGTTTCTTTGATGTGAGTTTGTTGTTTTGTCATTCGTTTTTTTTTGTAAGGTCTTTTTTAGGTTTAAGGTCTATTTTTTCATAGGTTTTTGTCTCTTGTTCTTGTTTATGTTTTATCTTGATGTACAAGATTTAAAGGTCCTTCAAAACCTTCTACCATTGTGTATCTAATAAAAAAAATCAACTTTGTCAAACACTTCAAGTTTCCCCTTAATTGCTTTAGTTTTTTACTGTTGCTACATCACTATCCACATGGTCCCTCAAAGATTGCATTCATGACTTGAAATTTATATACAAAATTTGTCTCCTCATTTTATTTTTTAAAGTTTCCTGAAAAATGCATTAATAGTTTCTATTCCAGATTTTTATCACCAACTTCATCAAAAAAGTTAACAATGTTCTACTAACTTCCAAACTCAACTATCTTCATGTTTGGAGTGGAAATTCCTTCAAGGCCTCACGTTTAAGGTCTTGATAGGTGGTGAATGACCTTGTGAGAGGATCATTCCTTTTGTTGAGCTGTAAATAATTAAATACTAGTTAAATATTAATATCAGTCAAAGATTATCAAACCTCATGTTGTATAAATAGTGATAATTTTAAGAAAAAGTTCTTAATTTTTTATAAATTTTTGGTTAAGTTAATTAATTGTCATGGTAAATCTTTTTTTAAATATTGAATTTTTTGGTGAATTTATGTACATCATTAGAAATTTGTATAAAATCTTGGTGAATGAATATTGACTAAGTGTATTAATTATTATGGGAAAAAATCATTTTAAAAACAAATCAAACATATCACATTATACAATATTGTAGGCCTCTTCGAGGGGCAACCTCCTTTGAATAGTGCTCAATAGAATATAATTTAGAGATGATCCATTCTAAAATCAAAAACCCTTTATTTATACTAATTCTACTTAATTTAACTACTAATTCCCAAGCATGTGGGATAAACCAATTTAACAAAAGGGATGTTGTTTGTATAGAAAAGATAAAGCAATCAATAAGAGTAGTATAACACCTACAAATCAAATGGTAAATAATTAATTGTAAAGCTTGAATAACTAAAAATCCTAGAACATGATAATAATAGAGTAGCATTTCAATAATTGCAAAATTTAACATACACTTATCATACCTCTACAACTTGATTATTGAGAATGTTGCTATAAATTGTTGATAAGGTACTTGACATGGTCCTTAGATCTAAACACAAATCAAATTTTTGCACCGATGTTAGCTCATTAATAAGATCAAGTATCTCACAAAATATTCACAATGGATCATTATAACAACCAACATTATTATACAAGAGAAATCAACATAAGAAATTAAAGAATTCATCCTTATAATCAAACAACTAAAAATATCATTCAGCTCAATCTCTTTTGACAATATTATTAATCAAAAATAGGAAGTAAGCTTCACATAGCTAAACTCATTATTACTATGGAAGTGTGAACTCTAAGATTATTAGTTACATCATTATCACATCCCAAAAGAACCCCAAAATTGTGTTAAAATAAGTGGTCTTAGAGGCCTTACATATCAATGCATTAAACTTATTTAATTTCCATCTTTATTTATGCATTCAATTTCTATAAATTTTCACAGTTAATCCCTACTTATTTGTTCAAATTAATTTGTTCTTATTTGTATGCATTTATTTAATTAGCCTGGATAAAATTAATTAGGGTGAAATAAAACTCTTACTTTTTTGTGAATTTACATTCTTACATGACATAAGGGTTGGCCTTAAGGTTTGACCCTTCTATCAAAGTTTTCAAAACTATTTTTTTCTAATTGCATATCACTCATATTGGATTGACTAGGGTTTATCTCCACCTTTATTATATTTATTTATCATACTCTAGTTAAGGTTTGAGCCTACATTGTGATATATCTATTTGTTCCAACCTTTACATTCTTGAATATTCCATCATCAAGGATCATTATAGATCATATCCTCTTGTACTTTACATGCATAAATTGTGATTAATACCATATAAAATAATTCAAAATTAGCTTTCCAATTCTTATAAAAATGTAAAAAATAAATAATTGCAATAAAAATATATAATTTTAGCCCGTACGGGTAGTGGAGTTGGCTTGGGCCGTAGGTTTGCTCCCCATTGGTTCCGGGTTCGAATCTGAGGCCCGGGTTTACCCGATGCACGTGGTTTACAGGCTATTGTGTGCATCCTCAGGGGACTAGTCTCGCCTCGACTTGCTCCATAAAAGGAACACGCTGGGCTGAGTCGTAAGAACACCTCAGATAACAAAAAAACAAAAATATATAATTTTTTTAAAATGTCGATCGTTTTAATGGAATCAAATAACAGTGGCCACTTTACAAATTCAAAATAAAAAAAAGCTGGAAGCCTGTCTGATGACCCACTTCCCCCTTCAAATGTTATGTATAGGGCATTGTTTCTATGAGAAAGGGCGAGGGAAAGTCTCAAATCCATGGTTGAGTAGTCATTATAGACCATCAATTTCATCCTTGCCAGTCATGTGTTCCTCATTGCTTGTTTGACCAGTCATGTCATAAACCTGAAATACTTCAGATATGCACTCCACACCTCTGAAAATGAGGTGGCTTCTGCATGGGATGGGATGATTGAAAATGGGACAGTATACAACAGTCCAAGTTCTCAAGAATTAAGTTGTACCTTACACAGTTGGAAAGTGTTGTTACTCTACACCTTATACGACTTCTGCATGTTACATGGTGACTAGGATCTCCAAGATGCCTTGAATGAATTATAAACAAATCTACTTTTTTCAACTACACAATGAATGTTACTGCCAGCTTCACATCATGAATCGATTGTTTAACCACCATGAAAACTTGAGTTAACAATCTTAGCAAAACTTGATTGCCTTTATCAACATGAACAGATGCCCAAATCCCTCATTACTATATCTAGAGAAGTTGATACCAAGGCTCTAATATCTGCAACCAAAACAAATGTAGACAAACAAACAACTACTACTTCATTCCATCTGCAGTAGGCATTCCTTCTTTGAATCCTGGTCATTTTCTGTTGGCAACATTAGCTTTGTCAAGTGCTTCAAGCTTACCCTTGATTGCTTTAGTTTTTAAGTATTGTGACAACATTAGTATTCATACGGTCCCTCAAAGGTTTCATGGCTTGGGATTTATGTACAAAACGTGTCTCTTCATTTGCATTTTGATGTTTCCCGAGGAGTTCATTAAACAAAGATGTAAAGACCAAAGAAAAAAACACCAAAATATGCACAAAGTAGCTTTGATTAAGAGGAGAAATGACACTGAGCAATTAGGTCACTGGGACAACACTGTCTCAACCTTCATTTCTCACATTTCTGATTGGCTATATCTCATGTGTGGGATTCCTACTGAGTTTATTTTTGCTTAGCTTGTTTAGTAGATTATATTAGTTGTAAGTATTTGATTAATCATTTGCTTGTTTTGAACATGTAACATTTTGTTGAAAAGTTTGGATTTAGGATGTAACAATTTTGTTTCTTATAATATATCTGTTGGCAGATGGTCAGTGCTCTCTTCAGGATTCGTGACATGGACTAACTGTCTCTTGTGGATCTATTAACTTTGGCAATTGTATTGAGTATTAACAAGTCGATCTTTTGGTGCAATGGCAACAGTGGGGCCAACAATTGGTATCAGAACCAAAGGTGTCTGGTTTGAAACCCCTCAGGTAACGTTGAGGGGGAGATTGTTGGCAGATGATCGGCGCTCCCCTCGGGATTTGTGACATGGACTAACCACCTCTCGTGGATCCATTAACTCTAGCGGTTGTATCGAGCATTAACAAGTCGATCTTTTGATGCAACAACAACCGTGGGGCCAACAATATCTAGATTTAAATTCATTATTTTAAATATAGTGATAAGCTAATAGTATTAAGCATTCATACGATCATCAAAATATAAACAATGAAGTATAAATAAATAATGAATTGTCATGCAATTCTAATTGATTTTTACAACATATAAGACAAATCCAACAAACACACATATTCTTCTTTGATTAATTAAGTGTTATTTTGATTGATAAATAATGGAATTAGTTGGGTTATTCACTTGTTTCAATTCACTAACTAGTTTTTCCTTCTACTTTCCCATCTTATTAAACTTAACTATAAAATAATAAACTTGTGGGTATGTTGATTTTGAATTTGTTTTATATTCATCTTTTTAGCATAAAATAGATCTTTTTCATGCATGTGACCATAAAACACTAAAAAAAACACAAATACAAATCATAGGTCCTTTATTCATTAAAGATCATAATAGTTCTAGACTTAGTTTCAACTTTAAATGCGTAAACACGAACATTTAAAGACAAACAGTCAAATGACAAATAAAGTGTCAACAAAATATTCAAGCAACCCAAAACCTGTTTTTCCCCTTTAATCAAAACATTCAAATGACAAACACTTAAACATTCAACTCATAACTTTTCAAATAAAGTGTTGACAAAATCTTCAAGCAACCCAAAATCTGTTTTTCTCCTTTAATCAAAACATTCAAATGACAAAAACTTAAACATTCAACCCATAACTTTTCAAATAAAGTGTTAACAAAATCTTCAAGCAACCCAAAACCAATAAAACACATACCAAGGCATCAAAGTAAGTTATACTTGTATGTCTCACTCTTGATCACAATTCGACATTTCTTACCTATGTGTCTAATGGTGAGGGTAAATTGGGTTGAACTAACTTTAAACGAGCTAGAAGATTTATTACCAACCCGTACAATTGCTAAGGTTGTTGAACAAAAAAATGATAGAAAGAATTCAAGAAGAAAATAACCATTTGTTTGTCATTGAATTAGCCTACCTCCAAGCTATCTTTGAAATAGAAAATTTTTGTCTAAATAACTTCCTTAAAATTGCCCAACAAGAACTACATGTTTTGTGAGCATAAATTATTACCTGCAACATTCTTACCATATTTCAAGTCAATAATATTGCCACCTCTTGGGATCCTTTTCCATGTGAAGGGAGTAGTCCCCTGGATTCTCCATCACTTTTCTTATTTTTACAATGTGAGTAGGAGTGATCCAGTAATGGTCTAATCAATGTGAGCAATGCATTTGCATCCCATTTGTGATTTACACACAATAGTGGTGAGTCACATTTAGAGTGAATAAATTATGATGTCACAATAGTGGTGAGTCACATTTAGAGCACGAATAAATTATGATGTCACAAGTTTTACATTTTATCTTCTTGAATTGGATATGCATACAATATGCTTAGATCCTATCGTTATTTTATTACCAAAATAAAAGGCCAGGTGCCTTAAAAACAAATTGTTTTCGGCATATTTATATATAAAATTCAATGAAATGTTTTCATGTTAACATAAAATATTTAATGTTTTCATGTTAACATAAAATATTTAATGTTTTCATGTTAACATAAAATATTTTTTGAGTTAACCTATGCCAATATATAATTGGGTGACAGGATAAAGGTGTGTCATTTTAGGCTTCTAAGTGATCATACAAATCAACATTTTTTATTTTTTATTCTCTCAATTATATATATCAAGCAAATCATTAAGATTTTAAAAATGATGTAAACTAATGATTTGTGAGATTTTCACATAGATTTTATTTTTAAATTTAAAAATTTAAAAAAAAAAATAAGCTATCATTTTTAAATATTTGTTAATAAAGTATTTATTATACTACATAGTTTTTTAATGTGCAATGTTTTCCCATAACACAACTTGAGTTAGAAAAGTAACCTAATTTTATAGTTTCACAAACATAGGTGACTAACACTAATATTTAAGATACACAATTTTTGGTGATTTTTATAGCATTTGTATTTATTATTAATTTTTTAAATAAAAATAATCATAATTCAAACACATTTCTTTGTAACATATGCAGGGGAAGGATGGTGATGTGGATGGTCGATTGTTGGCACTGGGCTTATGTAGGGGAAGGATGGTGTTGTGGATGGTGGTCCTGCTGGGGGTTCTAATAAAGCGGAGGAGGTTAAGGAGTTGAAAAGGAAGAATATTGCGGAGGGTCTCGCCTACTCCATTCACAAGCTGATGTCTCCTACCCCTGTTGATAAAGGTAAGGATATTGTGGATGATAAAATTTAGGTTAGTTCTGCTGATGAGGATGATGATGTGGAGGATAGGGTTGAAAATTATGATAGGGAAGTTTTGTCTGATGTTTTGGGCTCGACCCGTGAGACTACTAATCTACAGTTTAAACTTTTTAAATGGTTTTTTCATGAAATTAATAGGATTAATGTTAGGATTAGGGTTGTGGCCAGTAAAACTGAGGATTCCATGGTTCAAAGCCAAATTGACAATTTAATGGAATCCCTGAACATTGTGGCTAATACTATGGTGGAGGAAACCATTAATCTGAAGCAAAATTTGGAAGGTAGAATTTTATCCCTTGAGGATAAAATTGATAAAATTGGGAAAATGTTGATGAAGAGTGGTGAGGTAACTAAGTTTGTGGGTACTCTGGATTTTTCTATGAGGAAAGTGGTGCTGAAGAGTGGTGAGGCGCCCAACTTGTGGGCACTCTGGTTTTTGCCATGACGATTTCTCCTCTGATAACTGCTAAAAAAAGAAAAGAGTTTGGGCTTGTTGATGCTTCTGTTGTTGGGGGTAAAGTGTTGGTTGTGAGCAGTGTTGGTGAGAAGGATACTGCTAAAGGTAAGGTTTTGATTGATGAGGTAAAAACTGGTGGGCCAAGGGTAAGAACCAGAAATAAATGAAAACTCAGGTTGGGGCCTCTGGAATGGAGGTGGCTGATAGTGTGCACGATGTGCAAAAGATGGTTGATACTGACATGGAAGTTGTTGAGACCCTGAAGAATATGTAGTGTGATTGGCTGGCTTCTTTTTGGCTATTTTTTGGCTGATGATTTGCTTTCGGTGGGTTGAGTGTTGCTTGTTGTTGCTATCTTTTGTTTTTAGCTACTCTCTTTTGTAAAGGGTTTCGGGCCCCTTCAAAACCCATCTTTTACCTTTAATCAAAACATATAACTTTTTTTTTAATATACCTAAATTAATTTTATTTATTTTTGTGGAAAGGACATCAATACAAAAGATAATTTTACTTATTTGAACTTTTTTCTATTGTTTTTTTATTATAGGTAAAGCAAGTTTTGAAGGGACCTCAAAATCCTGTACAAAAAAGACCACTACTTTTAAAGTTATTGCCCCATGTGTGTTGACCATAGGACTTTTTTTTTACAATAAACCTATGGTAATTAACAATATTCAATAAATGTAATAATATAATATAATAAATACTTATTTTTCATAAAGCTTTCTATGACGATTTCCTTCATGCAAAATTTCATGTTATGATGACTTCATCTCGATATGAAAAATTTGATATGAATTTCCAATAAAATATTTCAATGTGGCTTGGAGGGAAAATGGTACTAACAAATATTTAAGGGACATACATATATATCAATAATATCATTTACAATAAACTTAATTTATTTTTCCTTTTGTCCTAAGATTGGGGCATACTATTTTGCAAAAAATATTACTTTAGAGTGTGGTCCATAATTGAGACACGCCTTTATGCTTCCACCCTTATGTTACGTGGAATTTATTTCTAATTCTTGAAAAGTTGCATGTTTTTGTTTAACAATTGAAATAACATGATTAATGGTGAGAATTTTCAATGAAGATTACAAGTCTCAATTTATAATTTTGAAAATTTGCTTATTTAAGAAGAGTTTAAGAATTATGAAAAATTAGCAAGTGTTCGAATGCATTGGACATTGAGGAGACATAAGTTTTGACACTTTATCATCAATGCTTATTTACAATCCATGCTCTCATAAACCGCCATGACAAGTAGAAGATGACACTTTATAAATTAGTGCAATTACAAGTACATATAGATGTGTACATAAAAGTCCCAAAATAATCTATGACAATGCATGCATGAATAGCACCAAAAATATAAACAAGTTACACCATATGAAAGAAAGAAAGATTAACTTTCCAATGCTTATAATAATGCAAAAAATATATGATTGAAAAAAATATAATTGTTTTCACATGACTTATAATGATAAAGAATATTTTCAAAAATTTCAACACTAAGAAAGAATATTTTAATTGATCACTCCAATTCGTTCTTTTGATATGAATTTACATAATTGTACCCCTTTACATATTTAAATTACAAAAGACTTAAAATCTATATAATGACCCCCTTCCCCTTTCAACATTTTCAAATTATTAGTTTATGACATCTTTTGTGTGTATAAGGTATTCTTCTATGAGAAAGCATAGGGGGAATTCTCAAATCCATGGTTGAAAATTATAATGATGCAAGATCATTAATTTCATCCTTGTCATTCATGTGTTGCTCATTTAATTTTTAGAGATGTTTATGACCTCTTTTGCATAACCACATTGGTCAAGCTACTGGGAGGGATCTATTACTACAAGGAGGACAATTTATCCTTCAATGTTTTCCTTGCAAACATCTCAACTTTTGTTGTATTTTAAAATTTCACCTCCCTCATTTCTTTCACAAATTTCAACAAGCACAATAATAGTAGGTTTTAGGGGCATACCAATGGGAAAGGGAACATCCTTTGTTTCTACCTTTCACATATTGATAGATTCATTTTATATATGCATTTTACATTCATGTTTATATATTTATATAATGAACTTTGTCTTTTCATTCATCATGAAAAATAGCAATATATGCAATGGTAGATGAATATTTACAAAGATTTTTAGTGCCCTTAAAATGATTATTTGAGGAAGGTTTTGTTACAAGCTCCCTATGAATAAAAATGTCCATTAATTAGCTTAAAATTTATCCAATAATTTTTAAAATATAAACCATTTTGTACTAATATTTTAATGGATTTAAAAACGAAAAAGTTTTAAAAAATAGTAGTGATTTTTTTTTGAATTCTCAAAGATACTAGTAAACTACAATTTTAATGAAATTAATTACATGTAACAAACCATTAGGTGAATATATCATAGTTGTAGTTGTATTGTCCTGAATGATTACGAGAGGTTAACAATTAATAATTATGTCTTGATATTTGGGTTATGATATAAGAGTTAAATTATTTTCTTTTAACATTTGTGTTCATGGATCTTTTTTAATATTAATGTCTTATCTTTCTATCAATAATTTTTCAATCTTCATCCTTCATATTGGATGGTTTTGTTCTAGGTGATACAAGAAGTCGTTGATCTTTGTCAACTAGTAGATCTTCCATCTTCAACTTCTATAAGTCAATATTTTCCTTTAATTATTTTCTCTATTCTTGTTTTTCTATCATTTTAATTCACACACAAATCCTCACATGCACAATTGTCACTCATGGAAAATTTTATCATAGGAAAAAGAAACTCTAACCCTTCAAAGCTATAATCTAACATCACTTTTTTAAAATCTCATTAATTATAAAAAATAACTTGTTATTAAAAGTTACGTAAAAAACTCACAAATTATTTCTTAAATTTTGTTAAAATATATATTTATAATCTATAAACAAAATCTCAAAAATCACTAGTTCACACCATTTTTAAATTCTTAATGGTTTAGTTGTTATAAGTATTGAAAAGTGAAAATTTGGTAAAAAATACTGATTTCAAGTGATGCTACTACCTCATCAATTTTTGATTGATGGATGTGAAATATTAGTGCATGTCATGTGGCTACACTACTCATCACATGAGATGTATTGTTACATAGAATCATTGGAATCCCTCAATGAACCATCTCTTAACTCTATAAATAATAGGTTAATGTGTAATATTAGCGTGTCATGTGAATACATTACAATCCCACAATATGTCATATTTCATAGAATCATTTGAAACCCTTGATTAAGTTTATCTTAATTTTGTAGTGTTGGTAGGAGGTGGTGGTGGAATCACGATGCATGTCACGTGACTACATACTCATTCCACAAGATTTCAATGTACTAAATTCTTGAGTATGAATAAGTGGCAAAACTATTGGAGGTGTTAGAATCTTAGTGCATGTTGAATGACTACATTGCACATCCCATGAACTAGTTACACCAGTGGTGTGAGTATGAATGATTATAAATGCAAGATCAAGAGGACGAGTATTTAGTGTTTTAATTTCATCTACATTTGCAAGGTTCTCTAAGGGAACATCATAGTTTGTTGGAGGCTCAAGATCTCCATATAGTTGCCTAATTATGTTCTAGATGGTGAAAATGGCACTCAATGTGTTCCATGTGATGTAAGATATCATCATAAATTTAAAGACACGCTAGTCAATAAATTATGTTATTGTAGTTTAAACAAGCATGTTTCTATTCATGGTCACTCGACTCAAAACGAGTTCATGGATATAGGGTAGGCAATCTTACTCAAGAAATGATTATTTATCCATTCTTTCTATAACAAATAGTTTCCTTTATCTAAGCCGACAATAGAAGAGTGAAATGAAATTCCTAAAAACATGTTTTCAACCCTCTAACATGGAACCTTATCTCAATTCATCATTACAATATCCTCACAAAGAACCTACATAAGCCCATCAAGTACATACAAGATTGACACGTTATCATTAATACATGTTTACTATATGTGCTTGCATAAACTTCTACGACAAGTAAAAAATGACACTTTATAATTAACGTAATTACAAATATACACATAAAAGCTTCAAACAAAATCTATTTCAAAACATGCAAGAATAACTCAAAAACATAAACATGCTAAACCATATGAAAGAATGTGGAATTACCTTTCCTTATAAGAATGAAAAATAAAATAGCTGACCCCCAAAAATGCTTGTTTCCATGACTTACAAAAGCTAAAAAAAACTTGATAAAGAACATTATTTACAAAATTCCAACACCTAAGAGGCAATATTCCAGCTGCTCACTCCAATTTGTCCTTTCGATATGATTTCACATAAATCAAAAAGTTAGTGCCCCCTTTACAAATTCAAATTACAACACCAGACATGTCATAAAGTAATTGATCAGAAATACTTCAGATTTATTTCATCTGGACAAATGGAAGAACCCCAACATGACCATCTCTGTCATGGAGCCCAAATCTTCTCAATCACGAACAAGTATTCTGATAACTGTTGTATTGGACGGTGGATATGCATAGCATGTGATGATTGGAAATGGGACAGTGTACAACACTCCAAGTTCTCAAGAATAAGTTGTACCTTACACAGTTGGAAACTGTTATTAATCTACACAATGAATGTTCCTGCCACCTTCATATAATGAATCGATTGTCTGACCACCATGAAAAGTTGAGTTAACAATCTTACCAAAACTTGATTGCCTTTATCAACATGAACAGATGCCCAAATCCCTCATTACTATATCTAGAGAAGTTGATACCAAGGCTCTGATATCTGCAACCAAACAAATGCAGACAAACAAACTCTTCTATACAAACAAACAAATACTTCTTTGTTCCATCTTCAGTAGGCATTCTTTCCTTGAATCCTGGTACTTTCCTATTGGCACCATTTGCTTTGTCAAATGCTTTAAGCTTCCCCTTGATTGCTTTAGTTTTTTAAGTATTGTGACAACACCAAAGGTTTCATGGCTTGGGATATATGAACGAAATTTATCTCTTCATTTACTTTTTGAAGTTTCCCAAGTTCATTAAATGTTTCCATCTCACATTTTATATCACCAACTTAGTCAAAAAAAAGTTAGCAAGGTTCTACTCAATTCGCAACTCAACCATCCCCATGTTTGGAGTGGCCTCAATGTCCTTCAAGGCCTCATAGGTGGTGAATGACCTTGTGAGAGGATAATTTATTTTGTTGAGCTGTAAATAATTGAATATTAATATTAATCTAATCATCGTTTATGTTGTAAAAAAGTAGTAATACCTTTGAGCTACCATGTATGTTTGCAGAGAAGGTGACAATTGACCATGAACTAAGTCATAGGGAATCATCTTGGTTGCTATGTGATAAGTTTTATCATCCCACCATTCAATCAATTGTAACCAATTGGGTCAATGATGTTGTTGATCAAAAGTTTAAAAAACATAAATAAGTCTTTTAAGAATTTATTGATATTTTTCGTTTAGTCATCATTTTGGTGTTGATGTGTATAACTCATTTTAAGCTAGGCACCATGACATTAGAAAATTTATTGTCATAAGTGACTAGTGAAAATTGAGTCATGATCCCAACAATAGAAGTTGGTATGACATGAAATTTTGGGCAACAATGGAGGCAAAACAAGGATGGGGGCATATAAATAGGCATATTTGGAGATTCAATCAATCCCTACTAGAATGATTGATTTTTAAGTAGGCTTTGGAAGGCATTCAATGAAATCTATAAAAATATTTATCCACGTTCTAACACGAATAGGCAATGGTTGCAATTGATCATGGGTTGAAATAATTTTGTCTTTGTTGTGTTGGAAAATCTTTCATTTTGACACAAACTACTTGTTGTCATTTTTCATACCTCCAAAAACTAATTACGATAATCTTTCATACATTTTGAGGAACTCATATGCGACCAACAATGGTGGTGGTGGACATTCAGATAAAAATTCCTATCACAAATTTGATTAGGAGGCTAACATTAGACTACCTTTATATCACAAATAAGATCCATCCTCTAAAAATTTGGGATTTGAAGAGGGATGAATGAACACATATTGTATGATGTTTTGAATGTGACTATCTTTCTAAAATTCCTAATGTAAATCACCAAGTTGAGTTGGTGTGGGTAATGACCAAGTATTATGAACAAAAGTATCTTCAAACTGAGGTGGGAAGGCATCAACTATCACATTATCTTGGAAGCTTTTGTAGGTAATCTCATATTCATAACCCAGCAACTTGGTGATCCACTTGTATTGCCTAGGAGGAGACTCATTGGTCCAAAAAATACTTAGGTTGTGATGGTCAATTTTAATACAAAAATGTTTGTTGACAAGATATGAATGGCATGAAGAATGGTGAACATTTCCTTATCATAGGTGGAACAAGTGAGATGTATGCCAATTAGGGTCTTGTGAAAGTAAGGGGTTTGTCACAACCTCTCTTCTTTGAAAATTAGAACTTTATAAATAATACTCAAAATAATTGTGAGAAGTATATATATGAAGTTATAAGAATAATAAAAAATAATAGTAATGATAATAAAACTAAATTTAGTCTTTTCATTTTATTTTTAAAAATATAAATAAATAAAGTATAATATTTCATAAAATTTAATTTAATTAATAGATTGATCTAAAATTGTGAAAATAATTATTGTTTTAATATAGAATTATTTGATAGATTATTACAATTAAATAATTTTACATTAGATGATGTGGACAAAAAAATAAATTTATTAATAATCTTTTATATTTTTATTTTTATCAATTTTTGTTTCAAAATTATTTAAATCTGCATATTTGTTTTAAAGCAAAGTAAATAAAATATAACTAAAGTCTATTAGATGGAAAAGAAAAAGAAAAAATAATTGTCCATAAGTTATAAAAGAAGAGAGAAGAAGAATATTAATAACAAAAAATTTCTCTACAAAACTGATTTATATATTTAGATAAATCTAAAATTTATTTTTGATGTTTTTAATTTAAAAATCATTTACTTCAATTATATTTGAGAGTACTATTGAAACAACAATTAAACATTCATACAAATTATATGTTTTTTTAAGAAATTTATTTTCTAAATTTTCAATATTTTATGATTTTTATACATTTAACTTACATATATTATATCCTAAACACATTATATCTTTTTTTTCTAAATATAAAATATTATTTAAATTTTTTAAATAATTAAAAAATTATGAAATGAAATTTGTAAATTGTCAAATCTTTATAAATAATTTTATCTATTTATAATGATGGTTTCCCTTTTTTAATCATATATATGATTTCATTAATTATCCTTGGACACATGTTTCCTTACAACTGCCTTTGAAATACTATGGCCATATTTTTGTTTTAATCCTATGGCTAAGCATGTTAGGAATTCCTTAGAAGCTAGGCGAATTAATTTCAATATAGAAAGGTGGTTAATTGTCAATGTCAGCCTATTACTTAAAACCAAAGTAATTATTAATTTAGTATTATCACACGAATGCTTTTAGAAATCTTAACATTTATAGTTTTAGTTGTGTATTTAATAAACATTGTTATCAATTTATTGGGATCTTATTATTTGAAGTGACATACTACATTAAATGAGTTTTAAATAGAATGGACTTGAAATCATTTTTTTATAAATAAATTAGAATAATTAATTTTATAAAAGTTAAATGTATAAGAAAATAAATGATTAATTGATCAATTTGTAAATCTAATCGTACATTTTATTAATCTTGATGGTGAGAAAACACATGATTTTATCATACATGAGTAATATGTTCATATTTTTTAATCAATCAAAATTAGACGAATGAAAATTAAGATAACAATAATTGATATTTGATATAATGATACCGTGCTCTATCTTATTCATATATGAATTTTAGAACTAAAGGATATATTGTTGAATGGTATTTGCTTCAAGTTTTATTAGTGGTAATAATTTGAAATGTGGATCTTGTTTCAATTTAAGTTTTGAAAATTAAGTACTATATTTTAGTAATGATGTAGTAAATATGAAAAATCATATGATCAATATATAGATATATTGTTTAAATAGGAAAAGTATTCCATCTCATGCAAATGCTCGTAGAAGAAATTTATTATATGCTCTCAACTCGCCCACTGTGGATCTTGGTGATAAAAAAAGTAATAAGTATTCTATCAAATATTTAGTGAAATATTTTTATTTTATTTTTTAATATTTTTAAACAAGATATGAAAAATAAAATATTTTATAATGTTTGATATTAATGATGCATTTGGTTCACATTTCCATGTTAATTCATCATAATTGAACTATTGCATCTATCACCTAACATAGCTACAACAATGAAATATGTGGTTTTGTATCTATAAATCATCAAAGAGTAGTAAGGACGCATTATAATTAAATCTAAGAGAACATGAAATCTTCCTCAAACTAAAATTTACAACTATTTAAAATCAAGTGAATCATCACCATAAGATTCAAAAAAAAAACTCTTACTAGGTAGTCTAAGTAAATGAAGGAAGTTCTCAATACTTAAATTTTTATGAAGTATTATTGGTAATTATTTTAAACGAGATAAACCAACTTGTATAAACCTATTTAAAGAAATTAAATATCAAAAGATAAACTTAAGATTAATGTTGATACTCAAAAGAATTATAATTAGACTTTTCACATCTTCTAAGGCTTTAAGCTAAATTATGAGGTGAAGTACAAATTTGATCTTGTAAGTCTTGATAGAGGACAACCTCATTTTTTTTCAATATAGGGAATAGTATTCTATCAAGAAGACTCGAGAAACAAATGATCTTGATGATTCAAGTCTTCAGTCAAAGTAATATTAATTTCTCTATCCTTATGAATATAAGAATTATTTGATTTTTATTATCTAAGTACACAAATGAAAAAAATTGGTAAAAGAAAAAATGGAACTATCTAATGAGTTGTTATAGGGTCACTCTTTGTGCATTAGAATAATAGCCAATCAAGATATTGAAGTATCCCTTTCAATGATGAAATTTTTGGAGAAGTTAGGATTAACAAGAATTAGAATCGTGGAAATAGATTAATTAAATATCTCAAAGGCCACTTTGGTAGTTGGGGACCACTAGAATGAATTTTGAGTTTGCATGTTTATCAGGGATGCAATAATTTTATCGTAGTCCATGAAAATTCTATAGTAATACCTTGTGAGGCCAAGAAATCCATGAAGGCTCTTTAGGGTTGTGGATTTTGGCCATTTTTGCATGGATTCAATATTTGCAAGACCCCCAACTTAACCCTTTCAAAAACAATATACCCAAGGTACTCAATCTTGATCTAACCTAAGGAATATTTTGAATGCTTGAAACATAATTTGTTAGCAGTAAGGATTTGGAGGGTGTGATCTAGGTGCAAGAGATGCTCTTCCTAGGTATGACTATAAATAATGATATCATCAAAGAAGAATAGAATGAATTGTTGAAGGAAATGGTGGAAATTTTTATTCATCAAACTCTAAAAGGCAAATAGTGTATTGGTGAGGAAAAATGGCATGACAAGAAATTCATAATGACCATCATGAGTGTTAAAGGAAGTTTTTAAATTTCCTCTTGTTTGATGTGGATCTGATGGTAGCCAAATTTTAAATCCAACTTGGAGAAAAAATAAGCACAATGGCGTTCATCTAAGAGCTCATCCATCATTGTAATGTGAAATTTATCTTTGATGGTGATTTTTTTATCTCATAAAAATTGATGCAAAGGTTGCAAGACCCATGTTTTTAGGCACCAATTGGACTAGGGAGGAGTAAGGAATAGTGTTAAGCCAAAAAATCCCTTCATGCAAGATTTCCTTGTTAATTTCTCAATTTTAGTCTTTTGGAAAATTGGGTACTGGTATGGATAGATATTTTCAAGTGTACTCCAAAGTAGAATTTGAATGGCATGGTATTCAATGTGACATGGTGGTAATCTATTTTGTTCCAAAAATTAATTACATGGTAAGATAATAGTTCCTAGAGATCCTTGGGTAGTAGGGATAAAGAGTAATTAATGAGTTGAGTATTACAAAGTTGGGAAATATTCCCATAAGATCTCTTTTTGAGTAACTTTTCCATCTGATGAGAATTAATGAGACTAACAAAGCCAAGTGTGAGTCCTCATAAGATAATGAATTACCTCTAGATTTTAGCCCCAAAAAAAGGACCAAGAGAATGGAGCCATTGGTTCTCAAAATAAAGTCACAACCACCCAAGGGAAGGGAAAACATGTCATATTTGAGAGTGTAGTATCCCATGTAGATGGGGATATTTCAACACTTACCCTTACAAGGTATGGTCCCACTATTGATAATCATTACTTTAAAGTTGGAATAAGGGTGGATAAGATAATCTATTTATTTGGCTAATTCAAGGTCTATAAAGTTGTGAGTACAACCAAATTTAATGAGAATTGTGAGAGCTTAATTCTTAAAAATCCTTTGACCTTCATGGTTTTGTAAGTGGAGAGTCTAGTCAATGCATGCATAGATATTTCAAGAGATTCATCAATAGGAAAATTCTAAACCAAGGGCAGCTCCTCTACCTAGGCTTCTTTAATATCATCACATTCATTTGCCTCAAGTGAAGATTCCACATTAAGGAAATATAGATTTTTTTTGACACTTGACAATGGTCATGGGTAAATTTATCATCACAATTGTAACACGACACTTTGTCTCGATGATCTTTCATTTTGTCTTTAAGATGTTTGTGTAAAAGATAAAATTTAAGCTACTTCAAATTTAACTTTACATTAATATGAATTGGGAAAGAGAATGCTAATTTACTAAAATATGATATACATAATTGATAAACTAAGCTCATAAACATAAGCAATATAAAATAAGGAACCTAATGCCAAATGTCAAAGCCCACTACCCAAGATGCTAGAATTTCACACAAATATTTGTGTTTAAGTGTTGGTGTCAACAAGGGTTTTTCCTATCCATTTTACCCTTTGTAATGTAAATAAGGTACATTATCTAACTGGTTCCCTTTTAGGACCTTTTCACATATTTTCACATGTTAATTTTATCTAATGAGTAAATAATCTTTCTATGTCTTAATTTTCATGTAATCTTATCTTATCTTACCCCCTAGTTGTCACATGACATAGGATTAAGACACTTGTCATCATCTTAGTTTTTCCTACCTCTCAACCTTGCCTATATAAGCAAGGTCTTGTATGTATATTTGCACTATATTTTAATGCAGGTATTGAATAGCATTACATTATATTATATTGGATCACATTTGATTTAATATATTTTGCATCTATTATTACAAATTTATGCTCTTTCTTTTCTCTCTTGTATAAGGTTATTTTGGTTTTGTAGGTGATCCTAGGAGCTTGAGTGAATATAACATGGTATTAGAGCTAGCTATCAACTCTCACATGGTATCAAAGCTTCAAATCTACAAATCATCTTCCCAAATTTGAGAGTGATTTTGGCTTGAGCTTTTGCAAGGTTGAAAATATTGGTGGATCTTGAAAAGTTGAGTATGCTCTTCTCTTGCATCATATGGTGACTTGAAGAATAAAAAACTTGATAGACATACCATATTTTCAAGTTTCTTCTTTGTGGATTTGTATGGTAGGTTCATATTGAAGATTTTTGGTACAAACATAAGCTCACCATTGAGTTTAGGGTGCCCGAGAAAGTCAATTTCACCTTTTTATTTATCCAAATTAAACATATGAGGCCAAATCTACATGGGTTTGAAGCTCATATCTAACAAAAAACTTTTAATTGGAGCACTTTTAACCCAAATAGACCTTGTCATTGCATCTAAAAGGCCCAAAAACCCCTATTTTGATATATATTTTATCCTATTTGGGTGTAGGATAAATTTGAGGCAAAAATTTTTTGCTAAGAGGGTCATTCTTGCAAGCCAAATTTCACAAACGAGATATTGTCAAAATTTTGGTTTTAAGACTTCATAGTGATATAAGCTATGTATTGATATTTTGCTACATGTGAATTTTATTATTTTTGTTTATAGGAAAAACGGGTTTTGAAGGGGCCTCGAAACCCTTTACAAGATAAACTGTTACTTCAACAAATAATCAAAAATAGAACAAGCAACCAAAAACCAGCACACAGACAACAAAAAAATGGCACAAAAGACATAAAAAAACTAAAGATTTTTATGAATGTCCACTGCTTCAAGATCACTATCAATTA
Organism: Sequoiadendron giganteum; assembly: GCA_007115665.2. Classification (NCBI taxonomy): domain Eukaryota; kingdom Viridiplantae; phylum Streptophyta; class Pinopsida; order Cupressales; family Cupressaceae; genus Sequoiadendron; species Sequoiadendron giganteum. The sequence continues at coordinate 79,197,030 of CM021110.1, forward strand.
TTTTCTAATGGACATTCATAACTTCCACCACTTCATCAACAGGAATACTAGCCTTTGCATTAAGTTTGGCCTTGTTATGGGTTCTAGCATAAGGCCCCATATCACTAGTTGTCTTTTGTTGCACACCACCATAAACCACCATGTCTTTCATACCAGAACTATCCCCCAACCACTTCCTAGCCTTCTTAGTCAACAAACACAAACCCTCGGCCTCATTGCACATAACATGTTTATTGACCTCCAAAACCTTCTCCAATTTACCATCAATGGAAGCAAACTTTTTTTCATAGGCATTCTTCATATTAAAAATTTCATCCACCCCATTTTGAGAGTGTCAAATAACTGATTGACCTCAAGTTGCACCTTGTTGACTTGAGCTTGCATATTAGGACCCTTAGAAGAAGAGGGCTCTTCAGCATTATTAATCACAGCTCAAACCTGAACATTAGTGGAGTTCATCTCATAAAAAACCCACTTGAAAAGCTTGAACAAGGAAAGAGAACTCTCTTTCACCAAACCAAGATAATTAGGCATAATCTCCCTCCTAAAAATTAAAACCATCCTTGTCCACATCATAATCTTCTTGGGAGTCCCTACTAGTAGAAGCAATATTCATGGTCTCCATCCCTTTTTGAGCAAAGACCTCAACACCTTTGTCCATGTTCTACTCCAACAACTGGTTCTCAGCATCCGACAAATTGCCAACATGATCCTGCGGCTCATCCCTTCCCAAATTCATAGGATATTTTCTTCTCTTCGACCCCTAAATTATGCACATTGGAAACAGGGGAGACCCCCAACTGACCCTTGTTAACCAGATCCTCCTTGCACAAATTATCCAAAGCAGTCCCCTTCATCTTTTTGCCACTCGACCCCTTCAAAGGTTTAGAATTCTAGCAGGACCAACCCACCTCAGCCTCATCTCTCGTTTCACTCATCAGCCCTTGAGGAGACTGGAGTTTGATTCCTTTGTATCTAGCTCAAGTATTATAGTTGATCCTATATCTATTGACCAATATCCCACTTCAAACATAAGACATGGAAAATTGGATGGAGTTGGAGGGGGGAGGAAGCTCCAACTTGTAATCAACAACAAAATAAATTATAGGGTCAAAAAAACTTGGGGGTGAGTTTCTGGCAAACCTAGCTTCAAAGATAATTGTTTGTATGGTTGTAGTTACAAGAAGACCATTTCATTATTAAGAATGGTTCATTTTGAATAATATTGATCAAATTGTTGCTTCATGTGGTTCTATATTATGCAAGTTGTCCTAAGGGTGTGAAGAATGGCATCATGTGATTAAAGGGTGGGATCCACTACATGTACCTTTGAGCTACCATGTATGTTTGAAGAGAGGGTGAAAATTGACCATACACTAAGTCATAGGGAATCATCTTGGTTTCTATGTGACAAGTTTTATCATCCCACCATTCAACCAATTGTAACCATTTGGGCCAATGATATTGTTGATCAAAATTAAAACAACATAAATAGGTATTTTTAGAACTTATTGATATTTTTGGTTTGGTCATCATTTTGGTGGTGATATGTATAACTCATTTTAAGTTGGGTACCATGACAATAGAAAATTGCTTGCCATAAGTGACTAGTGAAAATTGAGTCATGATCCCCAACAATAGAAGTTGGTATGACATGAAATTTTGGGTAATAATGGAGGCAAAAAAAGGATTGGGGCATATAAATAGGCATATTTGGATATTCAGTCAATCCCAACTATAATGCTTGATTTTTAAGTAGCCTTTGGAATGCATTCAATGAAATCCATAAAAATATTTATCCACACTCTAACATGAATAGGAAATGGTTGTAGTTGATCATGGGTGGAAATATTTTTGTCTTTGTTGTGTTGACAAATCTTTCATTTTGACACAATTGCTTGTTGTCATTTTTTCGTACCTCCACAAACTAATTTCTATAATCTTTCATACATTTTAAGGAACTCAGAGTGACCAACAAAGGTGGTGGTAGACATTCAGATAAAAACATTTATCACAAAGTTGATTAGGAGGCTAGAACTAGATGACCTTTATATCACAAATAAGATCCATCCTATAAAAATTTGGGCTTTGAAGAGGGATGAATGAACACATATTGTATGATGTTTTGAATGTGGCTATCTTTCTAAAATTCCTAATGTAAATCACTAAGTCAAATTGGTGTGGGTAATGACCAAGTATTCTGGGAAAAATTATCTTCAAACTAAGGTGATAAGGCATCAACTATCACGTTATCTTGGAATTTTTTTAGGTAATCTCATATTCATAACCCAACAACTTGGTGACCTACTTCTATTGCCTAGGAGAAGAGACTCGTTAGTTAGAAAAATACTTGAGGTTGTGATGGTCAATTTTAATACAAAAGTGTTTGTTGACAAGATATGAATGGCATGAAGATTGACGAGCATTTCCTTATCATAGGTAGAGCGATTACAATTTATGCCAATTAGGGTCTTGTGAAAGTAATGGGTTTTTCACAACCTGTTGAAGTTGATATTTGACCCCACAACTCCTAGTGATCCTCTGCAACCAAAATGCCTATCACAAATGACAGATCAAAGCAACTTATTTGCTATGCAACCAAGAGAAAAAAAGAGATTGAATCCATAAAAGCATCTGATATGCCTTATATATTGAATTAATTAATGTGAATTAATGATTACAATGAAAGGGAATGCTTATAAAAGAAAAATAAAGCAAACCCTAGATGAGGATTGCATTAGATTGTGGCAAGTGTCTTAATATCATGTAATGAGACAACTAGACCTATAATTAGCCCAATCTAATAATAAAAAAGCACTCCTAAGTTAAGTGAATAAAGTAATAAGGGATTTAATAATTAATTAATTATCAAGTGATTATCCTAATTACTCCAACACCCCCCTTCAGATGAACTTAGGGAGAAGCTAAAAACCTTGATGTAGAATGCAATGATGGATGCATGGATGGGTCCTGAATACAAGTCCTAATGAGGTACCCATATACAAATAAATGAATTTCTCATAACCAAAGAAAAGGATAAAACCACATGGGAAAAACTCCTCTCCAAAAGAGAAAAAGAGAAAATTGCACTAGTGAAGGAAGGATAGAAGGAGGACTCAATGTGACCCCTAAGGACTGCTTCTATCACACAAATACAATATATGTCCCCTCAATAAGAGAGAGAAAAAGAGGATATGAATCCCCCCATAAATAAATAGCTCTTGTTCCAATGATGAATGTTTAGAGATAGAATATGATCCACTACCTGCAAACATTTCTCCCCTTAGGAAGAAATAGATCCACTGGTGATTGGAGAAGCCAATCCAAAAGAATGGGTGATGTCAAAATCCAAATGCAAATGATGTGTGTCTCTAAAAACTGCTCATGTATCCATATGTCGGAAAGATATGATGTCAATCCAAAATCCTATGAAGACTGATGTAGAACAAGCTCCAAAGATGATGAAGGTGATGATGGGCTAGCAACGGTGATGTGGTTGTCAACAAAGAGGATATGAATGTCCTTAAAATAATCCTCCAGATCTGTAATATATGACTCTACAAACAAGGATGATATATCTACAAGATATGAATCCCAAGTAGCTATGTCTGGAAGATGAATGTCTTGTTACACCGAATCAATAGGGGCCAAAGATGTGGCAATGCCAAGTTGATCAGTAACAACAAAAGATGATGATGTAGTCTTGATCTGAAGAGTGGGAACATGAATACAAGTCTTTGAATCATCTCAACATGCAAGACCTATGATATACTCAATCTCCTCTAAATTATCATCATCAAAGGGTATATAATCTGCATCTGCAAGAGGGATGAGACAATCTATAGCAAGATCCTCTAAGTATTGAGAGATATGAGGGTCTTCGCAGATCTCCCAAAGTCTAGTCCAAAGAGTGTGGGGACAATCAATGTTCGATATAGCACACATAGTTTCAAGATCAACACTAGTACATATAACCCCTACAATGTGATCTTTGATGATACCCCATGTTGAATAACTCCCTAGTGTATCTAGTGTAGGTATGAGTCTATATAGATAAGGCAAAAGATCAAGCCATCTAAGATGTGTCAAGATGTCATTTTTCTAAGACTCATAATTATCCTTTTCCAAGTTGATCACATAAGGATGAATAGAAAAACCCATGATATTTCCTCAAATGATAAAATTAGAGACTAAAAAGCTCGGTACATATAAACCAAATCTATCAAAGTCATCCAACACAAAAAGATCCTTTCTATGTGTCAAGATGTCCAAGTAATTAACAAAAATGTGAAATCACAAAATACTAAATAAAAAATACCATGGGAAAATTCTAGAAAAAGTGCATGAATGAATCTAAAGAGCTCTGAAATACCTTTCCAACATCACTGGAATTGTGAAAATTAGAGATATAGGCAAACATTTATGAGCTTGGAAGTGCAAAATAAATATCTAGATTTGATTGAGAATAAAAGGAAGTAGCAAAAAAATATGATGATGAAACCTACACCACTAGAAAGTAGACAAAACCAGCTTTTTGACGATGTTCCGTTTGCTCAATTTCGACATCATATGCCCAAGTTATGCCAAAAAGAAAAAAAAATCGCTCCTTTAGGGAAAATGGGGGCTCGGAAGGGGGTTGAAAGTTGACCGTACAATGTCGACGTCAATAATTTGTTGGATTAAATTTAATGGTTGGATGGCTAACACATGGACAAAAAAACACTCGGTTTCCTAAAAAAATTGATTGTTGGAATATTTTGTTTCTGGTAGGAATATGCCTTGGACTGATTGAAATATACCTTGTTGATTTTGTCATCGCTGCTTGAATTTTTCGTTGCCAATTTTTGAGAAAGTTGTTGATTTTTAAATCTCAACCAGTGTGTAGCCCTACCACCGGTGGGAATATGTTGTTGGGCGGGGTTAGGGCCATCGCCGATTGGAGAGGGGTCGATAAGCAAATAGCCGCCAATGTACGTATATTGACCAGTACTAGGGTACTACATGCACAGTAAAAAAACTGCCCTTCCTTTTTTATTTTGTTGTTTGATTTTTAAAATTTTCTAAAAAAAATTAAATGCTTTTTTTTGCGTAATTTTTTGGAAAAAACCAAAAAAAAATCAACCTTGTACCTGCACACGAAAATCGAGCAAAATTAATGGCAGATTTGGGCCCATATCTATATAGATCTACATGCCCTTAAAAAACTTGTCAAAATTTCAACTTTTCCAAATTTGACAAAAAGCATTCTTTATGTTTTTAGTCATTCTGTACGCAACGGTGATGCTCCCTTTCGCCCTAGGATGAGTTGATTTTTCCCTCAATGTTGGATCTCTCAAAATTCAAATAGGAAGTCAGAGATCTGATGCTCGGATACCATGTTGGAGTTGATAGTTGACCCCATAGCTCCCAATGATCCTCTATAACCAAAATGCCTATCACAAAAAAGAGATCAAAGCAACTGATTTGTTATGCAACCAAAAGAAAAAAAGATTGAATCCAAAAAAGCATCTGATATGTCTTCTGCATTGAATGAATTTATGTGAATTAATGATTACAATGAAATGTGCATAATTAAAAAAAAGAGGTTTATTAATAATATTTTATATTCTCATCCTTATTTATTTTTGTTTCAAATGATTTAAATCTGCATATTTGTTTTAAATTAAAGTAAATTAAATTAAATTAAAGCTCATAAGTGGAAAAAAAAAAGAAAAAAAAAATGAAGAAGATTAATAAGAGGGATTGTTATCAATATTGTGAAGAGTTAGAATTATTTTTTCTACAAAACTGATTTACGTATTTAGATAAATCTAATTTTTATGTTTGATGCTCTCAATTTAAAAATTATTTATTTCAATTATATTTGAGAGATTACCATTGAAAATAATAATTAGCATTCATACAAATTTTATGCTTTTCTAAAAAAAAAAGTTTTTAAATTTTCAATGTTTTATAATTTTTTGCATTCCATTTACATATATTATATCGTAAACACATTATATCTTAGTTTTTCAAAATAAAAAATATTATTTAAATTATTTAAATCATTATAAAATTATGAAATGCTATTATCCATATTTCTCATAGATATATGATAACATATACCAATGTAAATCGGCTCCATGAACTCCTCCATTGCCTTATAAAGTGAGTTTATCTAATTATGTCAATGGTGATTTTCAATGGATCAAATTCTTCATATAATAGTGAATAAAAGTCAATTATGGCTATTGCTTAGAAGCTAGGCGAATTAATTTCAATATAGAAAGTTTGTTAATTGTCAATGTCAACCTATTATTTAAAAAAGTTATGATTAATTTAGTACTAGGTATCACACAATCAAATTAGTGAATGCTTTAGTTATTTGTTGGGATGTTATTATTTGAAATGACATACTAGATCTAAATAGGATGGATTTGAAATCAATTTCTTATAAATAAGGTAGAATAATTAATTTTATATAGGTTAAATGTGTGAGAAACTAAATTATTAATTGATCATTTTGTAAATTTAATTGTATATTTATTAATCATTGGTGAGAAAACATGTGATTTTGTCATATATGAATAAAATGTTCATATTTTTTAACCAATCAAAATTAGACAAATGAAGAATAAGATAATAATAATTGGTATTTGATATAATGATATAGTGCTCTCCCTTATTCATATATGAATTTATTTAAAGGATATAATGGTGAATGGTATTTGCTTCAAGTTTTATTAGTGGTAATAATTTGAAATGTGGATCTTGTTTCAATTTAAGTTTTGAAAATTAAGTACTATATTTTAGTATTGATGTAGTAAATATGGAAAATCATATGACCAATAAATAGATATATTGTTTAAATAGGAAAAGTATTCCATCTCATGCAAATGTTCCTAGAATAAATTTACCATATGCTCTCACCTCGCCCACTTTGGATCTTGGTGATCAAAAAGTAATAAGTATTCTATCAAATATTTAGTGAACTGTTTTTATTTTGTTTTATTTTTTAATATTTTTAAACAAGATATGAAAATCAAAACATTTTGCAATGTTTGATATTAATGATGCATTTGGTTCATATTTGCAAGTCAATTCGTCATGATTGAACAATTGCATCTATCACCTAACATAGCTACAATAATGAAATATATGGCTTTGTATCTATAAATCATCAAAGAGTAATAAGGACACCTTATAATTAAATCTAAGAGAACATGAAGTCTTCCTCAAACTAAAATTTACTATTTAAAATCAAGTGAATCATCACCATAGGATTCCAAAAAAAAACTTTTACTCGATTAAGAGAGTGTGTTTAAGATAAACAATTGACAGGTTATAGACAAAAGAACAAAAAAAAAATCGAGTCACTGTTTCCCTTAGTGGGTGGTAGTTGAAGAGGAATTTTCTAAGGTAGAGGGGACCTAAAAAGGGGTTATGTACCCAAAATTTATAGTTCGCCTCAAAATTTAAACAAAATTAGAACCGCATATATTATACTTTAATCTTATGTATATGGGTATGCAGGTAATCTAAGTAAATGAAGGAAGTTCCCAATACTTAAGTTTTATGAAGCATTGCTGGTAATTATTTTAAACGAGATAGACCAACTTGTATAAACCTATTTAAAGAAATTAAATATCAAAAGATAAAATTAAGATTCATTGATACTCAAAAGAATTATAATTGAACTTTTCACATCTTCTAGGCTTTAAGCTAAATTATGAGGTAATATACAAATTTGATCTTGTAAGTCTTAATAGAGGATAACCTTGATTCTTTTCCAATATAGGGAATAGTAGTCTATCAAGAAGACTCAAGACACAAATGATCTTGATGATTCAAGTCTTTAGTCAAAGTAATATTGATTTCCCTATCCTTTATGGATATAAATGGATATAAGAATTATTTAATTTTATTGCCAAGTACACAAATGAAAAATATTAAAAAAAAATTGGTAAAATAAAAAAAATCGGAACAACCTATTTAGTTGTTACAAGGTCACTCTTGTTGTTACAAGGTCACTCTTTGTGCATTAGAATAATAGCCAATCAAGATCTTGAAGTATCCCTTTCAATGATGAATTTTTTGGAGAATTTAGGATTAACAATAATTAGAACTGTGCACATAGATTATAAATATCTCAAAGGCCACTTTGTAGTTGGGGACCACTAGAATGAATTTTGAGTTATCATGGTTATGACGAATGCAATAATTTTACCATAGTCCTTGAAAAATCTATAGTAATACCTTGTGAGGCCAAGAAATCCATGAAGGCTCTTTAGGGTTGTGGATTTTTGCCATTTTTGCATGATTTCAATATTTGCAAGACCCCCACCTTAACCCCTTCAAAAATAATATACCCGAGGTACTCAATCTTGATCTAACCAAAGGAATATTTTGAATGCACTTGGAACATAATTTGTTAGAAGTAAGGATTTGGAGGGTGTGATCTAGGTGCAAGAGGTTCTCTTCCTAGCTATGACTAAAAATAAGGAGATCATCAAAGAAGAATAGGATTAATCATTGAAGGAAATAGTGGAAATTTTTATTCATCAAACTCTAAAAGACAAATAGTGTATTGGTGAGGAAAAATGGCATGACAAGAAATTCATAATGACCATCATGAGTGTTAAAAGAATCTTTTTAATTTTCTCTTATTTGATGGGGATCTTATGGTAGCAAAATTTTAAATCCAACTTGGAGAAAAAATAGGCACAATGGTGTTCATTTAAGAGTTTAAGAGCTCATCCATCATTGTAATATGAAATTTATCTTTGATGGTGATTTTTTTAGCTCATAATAATTGATGCAAAGGTTCCAAGACCCATGTTTTTAGGGACCAATTGACTAGGGAGGAGTAAGGACTAGTGTTAAGCCAAATAGTCCCTTCGTGCAGGAGTTCCTTGTTAATTTCTCAAATTACTCTTTTGGAAAATTGGATACGGGTATGGATAGATATTTTCAAGTGTACTCCCAAGTAGAATTTGAATGGAATGGTTTTTCTATTTGACATGGTGGTAATCTATTTGGTTCCAAAAAAATAATTACATGGTAAGATAATAGTTCCTAGAGATCCTTGGGTGGTTGGGACAAAGAATAATTCATGAGTTGAGTAGTACAAAGTTGGGAAATATTCCCATAAGATCCCTTTTTGAGTAACTTTTCCATCTGATGAGAACTAATGAGACTAACAAAGCCAAGTGTGATTCCTCATAAGATAATTAATTACCTCCAGATTTTAGTCTCAAAAGAAAGGACCAAGGACCAAGGGTGTGAATTCATTGGGTTCCCAAAATAATGTCACAACCACCCAAGGGAAAGGAAAACATGTCATTGAGAGTGTAGTATCCCATGTAGATTGGGATGTTTCAACACTTACCATTACAAGGTATGGTTCCACCATCGATAATCATTAATTTAAAGTTGGAATAAGGGTGATAAAATAATCTATTTATTTGGCCAATTCAAGGTCTATAAAGTTGTGAGTACAACCAGATTTAAAGAGAATTGTGAGAGCCTAATTCTTAAAAAACCTTTGACCTTCATGGTTTTGTAAGTGGAGATTCTAGTCAATAAATGCATATATATTTCAAGAGATTCATCAATAGGAAAATCCTAAACCAAGGGAAGCTCCTCTACCTAGGCTTCTTTAACATCATCACATTCATTTGCCTCAAGTGAAGATTCCACATTAAGGAAATGTAGATTTTGTTTGACACAACAATGGTCATGGGTAAATTTATCATCGCAATTATAACACAACCCTTTGTCTCGATGATCTTGTATTTATTCTTTACGATGTTTTTGTAGAAGACAAAATTTAAGCTACTTTAAATTTGACTTTACATTAATATGAATTGGGAAAGAGAATGCTAATTTACTAAAATATGATATAAACAATTGATAAACTAAGTTCATAAACATAAGCAATAGAAAATAAGAAACCTAACACCAAATGCCAAAGCACACTACCCAAGATGCTAGTATTTTACACAAATATTTGTTAAGTGTTGGTGTGAACAAGGGTTTTTCCTATCCATTTTACCCTTTGTAATGTAAACAAGGTACATTATATAACTAGTTCCTTGTTAGGACCTTTTCACACATGTTCATATGCTAAGTTAAATTTAGTGAGTTAATAATGTTTCTAGAAGTCTTAGTTGTCATGTAATTTTATTTTATCTTATCCCCTAGTTGTCACATGACATAGGATTAAGACACTTGTCATCATCCTAGTTTTTCCCATCTCTCAACCTTGTCAATATAAGCAAGGTCTCATATGTATATTTTAATTATATTACAATACATGTATTGAATTGCATTACATTGTATTATATTAGATCACATTTGATCTAATATATTTTGCATCCATTATTGCAAACTTATGCTCTTGATTTTCTCTCTTATAGAGGGTTATTTTGGTTTTGTAGGTGATCCTAGGAGCTTGAGTCCTTGAGGGAATCTAACATGGTATTAAAGCTAGCTATCAACTATCGCATGGTATCAAAGCTTCAAATCTACAAATCATCTTCTCAAATTTGAGAGTGATTTCGGCTTGAGCTCTTACAAGGTTGCAAATCTTGGTGGATCTTGAAAAGTTGAGTATGCTCTTCTCTTGCATCATATGATGACCTGAAGAATAAAAAACTTGATATAAATACCATACTTGGGGGTTTCTTCTTTGTGGATTTGTATTATAGGTTCATATTGAAGCTTTTTGGTGCAAATATAAGCTCACCATTGAGTTTAGGGTCCTCAAGAAAGTCAATTTTACCTCTTTATTTATCCAAATTAGACATGTGAGCCCAAATATACATGGGTTTGAAGCTCAAATATAGAAAAAACAATATTGGATCACTTTTAGCCCAAACAGACCTTGTCATTGCATCTAAAAGGCCCAAAAACCCCAATTTTGATATATATTTTTTCTTATTTTGGTGTAAGATAAATTTGAGGCAAAAAAAATTGCTAGGAGGGTCATGCTTGCAAGCCAAATTGGGCCCTTTTTTAAAAAAATCATCTTTTGATCTAGGAGTCAAATTTTCACAAATGGGATACTGTCAAAAAGTTGGTTCTAAGACTTCATAGTGATATAAGTTATTTTTCATATTTTTCTATAGGTGAATTTTGTTATTTTTTATTAGTGGAAAAACAACTTTTGATGGGACCTAAAACCCATTACAATCAAGTTTTGAAGGGACCCAAAACCCTATCAAAGGAATGCTACAAACAGATAAAAATGTAGACAATCAGTAGTCCAACATCAGTAGTCACCCAAAAGTTGCACTAGACTACCCATGCTACAAAGATCATGTTTTGAAGGGAACCTTAAACCCTCTACAACTAGGTTTTTATAGGGAATTTAAACCCTAACAACTAACAAAGACTACCTAAGTCAACCAAGCAACAACACAACCTACAACAACCAGATTGTAGTATACCATCTGCTCAGTAAAGGCAACACTGAGCCACTAAAAAGAGGGCAGCAAGAGCTCCCTTTCAGAACCATCGATCTAGCCTAACTCCCTACCTCAATAAGAGAGTTACAACACAAAATTGAATACAAAGTAGCAAGAGTTCCCTTGAAACACCTGACAACCCAACCAACCAACTCAATCTCCACCTCTAAAGGAGAGATCTCCCCTCTAATAAAGAAGATGACATGAGCACCTTGTCCACTGAAACTAGAAATTTCCAACACCTTTAAAAGGAATAACAGATGAGGAAACCAGAAAAGAGAGCTTTCAATCAAGTCCACACCACCCAAGTCCACCTCTATAGGAGAGGAATCCACCTTAATAGAATTAGTCTTCACGTCAATAGAAGAAACTGACTATAGTTACCAGGAGAAAGCCCACACTCTAGTAGAAAGGACAACCACACCATCCTTTGGCACTCTAGGCATCAAGAAATTCAAGAGAAACAAACCTTGTAGCAGCTTAATCATCTAGGTCTTTAAGGAGAAAATTAAAACATATCCCAACTGTCAGCCAACTAATAGTAACAGGGGCAACCACCATTCCCAAAAATATCCCATCCATCATCATAGAAACAACAACAAATAATTTCTAGATCTTCAAAAACAACCTCAAACTCATCCCAACCAACGACTCAATACTAGAGAATAGGACAACAAACACTCCCTTAGAAATATTCAATAAGAATTCCAAAAACTTGGCCTCCATAAACCAGCAAAGAAACAAAAAATTATATGATCCCATTCTCTTCACTGTCTTCAAAATCCACAAGGGGATCAACACCAAGCACAAAAGCTTAACTTTGGAAGAAAAAACTTCCACTAACACCAAAAAAAATTGGGTCTTTAAATAAGACTTTGTGCACAGTCCAACTAGCAATAGGAAAAGAAACAACTGGGAATAACTATTCCCACCCATACTAACATCAACGGAAATGAACAAACAACTTACCAGAAAGTTGTCAATCACCACCAAGGCATGAAAATGAATGATGGGAGGATTCCCATCACCCACCAGACTGATACCCACATTAGCATCATGGGTAAAACCATACCACTAGTCCAAGATGACCACAAAAAATAGAGCTTTTAAAATAAAAATCATTAGGCTCAAAGCTCTCACGACCACCATCTACCAAGAATGCAGCCAATAAACAACATAGAGGACAGGTCTCCCAACTACCCCCCATAACCTCTGAAAAGGCACTCCCAGAGGTAAAACTCTTCAAATAGCATCCCAGCCACAAATATTTACATGAAATAGGCATGGAACACCCCAACATCATTCCTAGAAACACAAACCCCCATGACAATCATGGGCAGCTCCAAAATTTCAATGTTGACCAACACATCCAACCACAAGTCGTCAACAATAGCCACCGATGAAACCTTGACAACAAGCACAAAAGCAGCCACCCAAATAAAAGCTTTTTTAGGTAGCATCTACAACTCCAAAACATCAAATGTGGCCTTCCTATCAACATCTTCACCCTCAGAATCCCCTAAATCCTCCTCGCCTTCACCCGAACCCACTACAAAATTCAAACAAGAGCCTCCCTGCTCCTTCCCGCCTGACGCCATTGAAGTTGGATATTCTCTTTTGGACCTCTGAGCTCATAATTTTTTTCCTATATATCCAACTTTTGTGATTCTTGTGGCATTGAATGGTATTTATAATCTCTATAGTTATATCTATAAAAAAATCTAGATTTAGCACTAGGTATCATATATTTAGATTTATGTATGTTTGCATTCTAGTTGATAACTTGTACATGCTGACACTTGAGGAAGTTTTTTTGTTTTGGGAAAAATTAATTTTAGTCTAGATCATATTGAGAAATTGGAATTTCAATTTGAAGATATATGAGATATTTTTGTTTATTTCCATATTTGGTCCATCTTCGTATTATATTTGGAAAGTATTTATGGCATTGTAATTGTAATATATAAAGTGACAAATCATACTCTTGAGGGGTTCTCATGTGTTTTTTGTTGGTTTTAATCATGTATCATAATCCATGGAAAATTAAATGTGATTACTATAGGAAAAAAAGACATACAATAGATGAATACATGTGAAAGGAACTTGATGAGTTACAATTTATTTATGATCTTCACGAGTTGAGACAACTTTTTATTGCCAATGGAATTACTTTACAAAATTATTCTAAACCAATGTCAACAAATTCATTTGTTGTTCACACTCAAGAATCTTGTTTGGACACATCATTTGGGGATGAACAATATAGTTTGATGACATGCATTGAGATTTCATCTCCTCCATATAATGTTGCTTTTGATGATAGCTACATCCATGGCTTCTTTGGATTCAATGTAACAGGATATACATTATCTTTGAGATATGGCTACTTGGGATGAGTACTTGACAAATATTACAAGTTTGTTTGTAAATTCTCACATTTCAGATTTAGGAGACAACATTGATTGCATTTGCCTTCTCTTTGATGAAGATGGTTCTCCTTCAGTTATTGTGAGGGAGCATGCAAACCCTCTTGTTCATTCTCCACATGATCATTCGTCACAATTTGACATGAGTGTGGATACTTTTGAGTAGCATTTGGAGGAGGCATCTTTTAATTCATGGAACTTAAATTTGTCATTTGCATACTTTGACAATTCTTCTTTTCTTAGTTTCTCTGCTAACAAAATGACACTCTAATTTTATTTGGATACATCCATTTAAAAAATTTAGGGTCTTATAAAGTAAGGTGTAATGAAAATGTACTATGATTGTGGCATTTTTAGACAACTTCAAGGGTTTTTCCTTCATTGAGTACTGTTAGCCCCATTTTTCAAACTGGTTGAAATTTAAACTTTTTTGTCAATTTTTTTTGTGTTGAATGGTTCCTAGTCAAAAAATCTCCATTTATACCCAAATATTAATTTTCTCACCATTTTCTATAAAAATTCCCATTGTTGCAGACAAATCCCTTAAAAGCAATGATGCAGCTTATCGAGTTTTTTTTAAACTATTAAATTAAAAAAATTATAATATTTGGTGCAAATTCCTTTTATGGGGATGTTCCTAGTATCATTTCACCTAACATGGCAATTTTTAGCTCAGAACACCTCTCGGTTGTTGAGATATTAAAAGTTCAATTTTTCACAACGTGATTTACGAAAATAATTAAATTTGAAGTTTCATAGCAATTGGAGAAAAATGGTTTGGAAAGGAGGTTTTTGGAATCATTATTGATAATATGGCCAATTTTCAAATCAAACCTAGTTTGCAAGATATTAAAAATTTAAATTTTCATGGATCAAGTTTTTATAAATAATTAAATCAAAGGTTGTGTTCAATTTAGATAGAATTGGATTTATGGGTTTTGATCATAATGATATTACCAACAAGCTAGAAAAGTTTCATGAGGAAACATTGACCTGGTCAAAATTTACACTTATTTTTCTCTCATCACTTTTGAAGGTTAGCGACTCTCTTTGGATGAGCCAAATGCAAGTTATAAGATGACATTAAATGCCAAAAAAATGAATAAATTTATAACCTTCCTTAAATTGAACGGTTGTGAAGTTTTTAAAAAGGGTGCTAATGAGCATATTCAAATATGTGATATTTCACATGAGTTAGTAACTCCAAAAAGTGTGCATTTTTGTGTAACTTCACAACCTCCACTAAAATGAACTCATTGAGAAATTCATTTCAAAGGCTTTATTTCAAGGTTTTTGACAAGTTAGAAATTTAGTCTAAACTACACACTTTCTCATGAATTTTTAACTTTTTAAAGCAATTTAATGCTAGCATGCTCAATTTTTAATAAGTTATAAACTTCATAATTTTCAAGCACTAAGAAGATGAAGTAGTTTCTATAACTACCTATTACCTGCATCTACACAAAAAATGAGATTTAAATGTATGATATTAGCATTCATCGAACCATGAAGGGTAGAGGCTATTTATTAGAAGTTAAATTTGTAGATGTTATAGTCGACATGGAAGAATGACATCTTTGAAACAAAGTTATGGACATCCATCAAAAAATTAAAGATAGAGGAATATATCAAATGTTATGACTACCTTGGCAGACTCGTATGCAAAAATGGAAGCATAAATAAGGTACCTAAATTGTTTGACAACATGCCTCAAAGAAATGTGATACCAAGATGCCTATGATTGCACATAACAATTTTTTTGAAAATTATTTTGGAGTTGCGTATTATATCTTTGTATTGCAAAACTCTTGTCTTGAGCTCAAGAATCTAGTGGCGCTAAAACCCCTCTAATTTTTTAGTTTTTTTCATTAATTATATATTATATCAATATCAAAAAAGGATCTTTACATCATTGTATTACAACTTGTTTCAATTCTATTTCCAAGCAAGGCTAAAGTTCAAAATTTATAATTTTGCACTACTAAATATCATAATTATTACATTTTACATATTTAGATCAAAAATTTCAGCTCTCTTTGCATCTATCCATATCATAACAGCTTAGAGGAGGATCTATTTGTGACAACTTAGATTTGGATCTCACTATCTCAATTGTCCTTCCATCATCTTGGTTCACATGGAATTAGGGACCTCCTTTTAGGCCTAGGTCCTTTTTCAATGTTTCCAACTTGTATTTTCTATTGTATTTCCTAGCTTTTCCTGAAAGGGATGTTGTCTTTTGTGTTGAAAGGTCAGTGCCTTGCATATTTGATCTCACCTTTTAGTTACCTCTACTTTTTCATCCTTGATTAGCTTCAAAAAAATTAATTTGGAAATCTCCATCATCACTATTACCTGCACAAAAATATTATCAAAGATGAGTCTTCTAATCAGTAAGTACTCTCTTCTTGCCTTGAAATTTTTCCTTATTCCTTTCTTTCCGTAAAATTGTAGTATTTTAGTAGATAATAATAGCCAAAACAGATTAATGCATTTCTCAACACCCTCTATTTGACCAAACACATTTCCTATTTTTTAATCTTTGTTAGTTCCTCCAATCCACACAAATTAGCACAAAACATATACCATATTTCTTTTGAAAAAAAATTTAGTCAAAAAAGATATGAGCAGCATTTTCAAGTTTTCTACATAGCTCACATATTTCTACATTTGACACATAAGGAGAACAAGGCAGTTTATTTTTATTTAATAACATCCATTTAAAACATGTTATTTTGGGTTCTATTATCCCCAATCAAATTCCATTTAAATATTTTTTCCAATTTATTACTCCATCTTTATAGCTCTAGCAGATGTTCACATATTCAGTTATAGCATTTAAGTTACCTAACAAACTATATATACTTTTTGGTTTTATTTTATAAAATTTAGTGCAATCCTTCCATTTAAGACTGGCCATTTTATTACAGCATGAGTTACCACATCAATCTTTCTTGCTGATAGAGAATTGAATATATTTGCATGACTCTCTCAATACTGAGTATGTTTTGCATTGGGAAGAGGGGAGATCATACTCAATACTTAGATAATGTAGTGTCCCTCCAGTTGATACTATTTGATTCAGTTCGCTTTGACCATTTGTTAGTCATTTAGCTACTTTGGATACTACAGTACATTACTTCAATATGACATTGATGTTATGTTAGTTGCTATACTTTGTTGATGATACATTTGACATTGTGATCACCTGGTTATTTTCGTATGATGACATTATTATAGACACGTGTGAGTTATGGTTTATGATGTTTTGAGATGTTAATGATGATATCATGATGTAATTGATGTTTTGATATAATGATGCTTGTTAGTCTTGGTGAAGAAGACGGTGTAGCATTACTCACTCGTGAGTACCCTGCTATGTTGTGACTCTTCTTCATGGTGTGTTTTCAATATATGTTGATATGTTTGACAGTGTCGTTTGATGCAGTATGCAGATACAGGCATCGATTCCACCTGCTTCGTCAGGTTTGATCGTGCCAAGACCCAATGGAAATATGTTGATTGGAGATAGTGTCAGGCCCTTTGTCTTAAGCCATTGTTCTTGACAAAACGAGTACCCGTTTGTTACCGTTTATGTTGTCGTTCGTTCCGTCATGTCGTTTGTAATTTTTTCATGTCGTTCGTATGTTTTCTATGTTAGCGATTGACTTGTTTAAGTTAGATAAATGATTTGTTTAATAAGCATTTGATTCTATTATGATTTAATTGCAAAATTAGATTTAAATGATTATGTATAGATTACTTTCCAATTAAAGTTAATTATTTTCTTATAAAGGTTTGATTAAATATTTAAAAATTTAATTAGTTTAATTATTAAAATAGAATATTGATTAAATATAATTGTTGACTTATTGTGCAACTTAATGTTATTAAAATAGATATTTTTAAAAGAAGTTGTTTTCAATAAGTTTCACAAAATATTTGTAAACATGATTTGAAAAGTGAAAAGGTCATCTTGAGTTATTGTTTGATTTGATCTGCTTGATCAATTATGATTGCATGCAGACTACCAATTAAGTTTTGTGAATGACATTTTATTGAAAATGAATTAAAGGCAAGGTTATGGAATTGGGTGCACGACAATTGGGTTTTTTCTGAAAAAGTGGATTCACGGCAGTATATTTTTGGAGGAAGCTTTCCATTTTCTCTCTCTGTGTTTTTGGGTGGAAAGATTTTGATATAGTGAATCTGAAAGCGTGTGTGTGCTAAAAGGTATTCGGATTCAAATTTTCGCGCCTAATTCCATTCTTTGTCGAAATTCGAGAGATTATTCCAGGTTTTCTTCTTGTTTTGTATTTTTCTCGAATTAAATCTTTTGAATGTCGTTTATGGTCTTGGAATTTCTACGTGATTGAAATTGCTTGTTTTGGAACCAGTACAAACTTCAAAAAATGGAAATGTATTGGTTAGTTTTGATTAAATTGAAGAGAAATTTCAGTCAAATGAAAACCTAGCTCGTATTTGTAAAACTACAGAAAATTGTTTCAAACTCCATTATTGACATGTGGATTGAGTAGATCTTTCATTGTCGTAGTTCGTCTGTAGGATTTTATCATTTGTATCGCTTTGTTGATTTGCTTGTATCTCTTGCAATCTTTCATTGAATTAATTTTTTTCCACATTCTCCTGCTAGTAGAATGGCGCAGCTAAATATGCACCTCATTCATGGTCAGCGTAACCTTTGTAATATACTTGATAGGCGTTTGATGTAATTAGAGAGGGTTCTATTTACCTTCATGACCTGGTTGTGCACACTCTCTCTCTCTATTACCGCATAGTTGAATTTATGACTCTAAATTAATGTTATATATATATATATGTGTGTGTGTGTGTGTGTGTGTGTGTGTGTGTGTGTGTGTGTGTGTGTGTTTGGATATCTTTCCCTTGCATATATGGAGGAAAATTTATGTGAACTTGTTCATATATTCAAATCTTATACATGCCTTTTAGCGACTGTATATTTCTTTATTGGTTTTCTTATTTTGCCAATGTGCCAATGAAATTGTACTTTGGATTATTATGTTTGGATACCTTCGAAGATTATTCTTGTGTGCAACCTAAATATATTTGTGTTGTTTGTTATTTATTTTACTCTTCTGTAGGTTTTGATGGATATACCTATCATTCTTACCTTCATGGCCATGTTGTGCACCCTCTTTCTCTCTTATCCATGTTGTTGTTAATTATGTGACTTTGGAGGTTAGCGGAATTCCCTTGCAGCCATTTTCTGAGGCTTTGGTCTATATGTTACTTGTTTTGAATTGACTCCTCAATTTTGCGCTTGCAAGTTCTGTCGGTTATACCAGTGTTGAATACATTTAGACTTTTCTATCACTGTTTGCATTTAGTATTCTCTCTTTCAGATTGTTGGATTGCTTTGGGGAAATCTCGATTCTCCCTCAACATGTCGCTGATATACCTTAGTCATTTTTCTGATTTCCACATCATATAATGGCCTTTGTGATGCATGTTTTATCTTCATTTACTTCGCCTTAGGTATATGTTGATCTCCAGTAGCTTTTGTTGATGGGGTGCTATAGCTTGGTATCATAGCACTAGGTTCATACACTAGGCACTCTAGATACATGTGAGCCCATTACGTTGACCTAGGTGTTGTACTCTTGAGTTTATGTTTTCCCTTTTGGGTTGTTCTTGCTTTTCTACCCAGGAGTTGTCTTTAGGTGGTGTTGGTCTAATGGTGCAGAAAACTAGTGGAAAGGATAGGACTCTCGGTGTAGTGCGCAATGCACCAATATCCTTTCTACCGGGGGGATGCATTATGGACATTTGTGTAGCGTGTGAATGGGATGTGTGTTTATGTATGTTAAGATAGGATAAGTTGGGACTTAAAATTTGATTAGAGACTAATGTTTACCCTAGTTTGTGTGCAGGGATGGGAAAGTCGAAGTTTGAAAAGAGGAAAGGAAAGGCAGTGAAGGCTATCAAAAAGGGTGTGGTTATCAAAGAAAACACCACACTGAAAGAACCACCTTGTATTTTTGATGGTGAGACCTTGGCCCAGGCCCTCTCTCAGCTCAATATGGGAAAAGGGAAGAGGATCGAAGAGCTAGGACACACAGTTAAAGTGATGAAATTGTCCACTATTCGGGATTGGTCGTTGGGATGTGGACCTAACGCACCTATTTTTTCTAAGGAAGAGAAGGAAATCCTTCATGCACTGCCTTCCACTTCCATGAAGGTGGTTATGGAATCAGATGAGGACCCTGAGGAGTGTCCTCCCTTGGAAAATGAGGAAACTAGTTGAGGTAAAGATGAACCTCCTGGTGATATGGGCCCAAGTGGCCCATGCTTGTTTGTAGGCTTCCAAGAGTAAGCCTTATCCTAGGGGGGAGGATGTAGTGTCCCTCCAGTTCATACAATTTGATTCAGTTTTCTTTGACCGTTTGTTAGTCATTTAGTTGCTTTGGATACTACAGTACATTATTTCAATATGACATTGATGTTATGTTAGTTGCTATACTTTTTTGATGATACATTTGACATTGTGATCACATGGTAATTTTCGTATGATGACATTATTATAGACACATGTGAGTTATGGTTTATGATGTTCTGATCTGTTAATGATGATATCATGATTCAATTGATGTTTTGATATAATGATGCTTGTCAATCTTGGTGAAGAAGACAGTGTAGCATTACTCACTTGTGAGTACCTTGCTACACTGTGACTTCTTCACGGTGTGTTTTCAATATATGTTGATATGTTTGACAGTGTCATTTGACGCAGTATGCAAGTACAGACATTGACTCCACCTGCTTCGTCAGGTCTGAGGTGTCAGGCCCTCTGTCTTAAGCCATCATTCTTGATAGAACGAGTACCTGTTTGTTACCGTTTATGTTACCATCTGTTCTGTCATGTCATTTGTAATTTTGTCATTTCGTTCGTACGTTTACCATGTTAGAGATTGACTTGTTTAAGTTAGATAAATGATTTGTTTAATAAGCATTTGACTCTATTATGATTTAATTGCAAAATTAGATTTAAATGATTATGTATAGATTACTTTGCAATTAAAGTTAATTATTGTTTTATAAAATTTTGATTAAATATTTAAAAGATTTAATTAATTTAATTATTAAAATAAAATATTGATTAAATATAAATTGCTGACTTATTGTGCAACTTAATGTTATTAAAATAGATATTTTAAAAGAATTTGTTTTCAATAAGTTTCACAAAATATCTGTAAACATGATTCGAAAAGTGAAAAGGTCATCTTTAGTTATTGTTTGATTTGATCTGCTTGATAAATTATGATTGCATGCAAACTGCTAGTTAAGTTTTGTGAATGGCATTTTATTGAAAATGAATTAAAGGCAAGGTTATGGAATTGGGTGCACGACAATTGGGTTTTTTCTGAAAAAGTGGATTCACGATAGTATTTTTTTGGAGGAAGCTTTTTGTTTTTTCTCTTTGTGTTTTTGGGTGGAAAGATTTTGATACAGTGAATTCGAAAGCGTGCGTGTGTTGAAAGGTATTTGGATTCATATTTTTGCATCCGATTCCATTCTTCATCAGAATTTGGGAGATTATTCTAGGTTTTCTTCTTGTTTTGTATTTTTCTCGAATTAAATCTTTTGAATGTCGTTTATGGTCTTGGAATTTCTACGTGATTGAAATTGCTTGTTTTGGAACCGGTACAAACATCAAAAAATGGAAATTTATTGGTTAATTTTGATTAAATTGAAGAGAAATTACAATGAAATGAAAACCTAGCTCGTATTCATAAAACTACAAAAAATTGCTTCAAACTCCATTATTGATCTGTGGATTGAGAAAATATTTCATTGTCTAGTTCATCTGTAGGATTTTATCATTTGTACTGCTTTGTTGATTTCCTTGTATCTCTTGCAACCTTTCATTGAATTAATTTTTTTCCACATTCTCCTACTAGTAAAATGGCGCAGTTGAATATGCGCCTCATTCATGGTCAATGTAACCTTTGTAATATACTTGATAGGAATTTGATGTAATTAGAGAGAGTTTTATTTACCTTCATGACTGAGTTGTGCACACTCTCTCTCTGTTACGTATAGCTAAATTTATGACTCTGAATTAATGTTATATATATATATATATATATATATATATATATATATATTTGGATATCTTTCCTTTGTGTATATGGAGGAAACTTTATGTGAACTTGTTCATATATTCAGATCTTATACATGCCTTTTAGTGACTATATATTTCTTTATTGGTTTTCTTATTTTGCCAATGTTCCAATGAAATTGTACTTTGGATTATTATGTTTGGCTTCCTTTGAATATTATTCTTGTGCGCAGCCTAAATATATTTGTGTTGTGTGTTCTTTCTTTTACTCTTCTGAGGTTTTGATGGATATACCTAACATTCTTACCTTCATGGCCATGTTGCGCGCCCTCTTTCTCTCTTATCCATGTCGTTAATTATGTGACTTTGGAGGTTAGCGGAATTCTCTTGCAGCCATTTTCTGAGGCTTTGGTCTATATGTTACTTGTTTCGAATTGACTCCTCAATTTCACACTTGCAAGTTCTGCCGGTTATACTAGTGTTGAATACATTTAGACTTTTCTATTGTTGTTTGCATTTAGTATTCTCTCTCTCAAATTGTTGGATTGATTTGGGAAAGCTCGATTCTCCCTCACCATGTCGTTGATATACCTTGGTCATTTTCTGATTTCTATATCATAGAATGGCCTTTGTGATGCATGTTTTATCTTTATTTACTTCACCTTAGGTATATGTTGATCTCCAATAGCTTTTTTTGATGGGGCGTTATAGCTTGACTATTCTTTTAATCTAAATCTTGAAATTTATATATATATATAAATAATATATATATGGGTTTTTAGTGAATGATTCATTTAAGAATAGTAAATCTATTCTAAAGAAACTATGAATACATATATATATATGGATGTTTATATATGTATGTAGTTATTTATACTTATCAAGTTATCGATATAAACTAGTTTTGCAATTCGACTTGAATATGCATGCATTATACCATGCATTTGAAATGAAGTATCTAAGACTATCAG
This sequence comes from Sequoiadendron giganteum, assembly GCA_007115665.2. NCBI lineage: Eukaryota > Viridiplantae > Streptophyta > Pinopsida > Cupressales > Cupressaceae > Sequoiadendron > Sequoiadendron giganteum. The sequence goes on from CM021110.1 coordinate 79,219,975, forward strand.
TATACGCAATGTTTGACATATTGCATATGACTACTTACATCTGTGTAATGTATCTTTTCGGCTGTCACTATAATATATAAATATATAGAGTTTTACATGCATTGCACCAATAGATATATAAATATATTTATATTTATATAAATTTATAAATTTGCTTCGATATTTATATTATGTTCTTTAATTATAAATTCATATGGTTCTTGTATATGGTTCTATGATGTGTATACTTCTTGTATTGTTTTAGTAGCGTTGTTGTGGAATCCTGAGAACGTTCGTGCTTATGTTATTTGTCACATGTTGTTGAATGTATTTTTTTTTTTTAAATTCATTCAGTTATTTAGTTGCCTTATGTGTTGTTCTATGGGTTCCATGACGGGGCGTTACAAAGAAGCCCACAATTTTAGATGAACATTACATAAAATATCATTAAAACGTCCAATACCTTTCTTTGCCCAAGCTTTAGCAAAGCAACCTTGTAATAAGGCAAGAGGCTTATTTTTATGATGTGCATTCCACCATATTGATCTATTGAAACAAATTTTACTTAGCTCTTTGTCACCCTTTTCTTTGTTATCTATTAGATTCCTTATTTGTTCCCATGCCTTCCAAATGGTTTGAACACATTAGAGCCATTAGGAAGAACTAGGAACTTGCCTATTAGTATGTCACATATAAGAATACTTTTTTAGTATTTTCCTTTTTAGTACAACTTGTTGGATGTTGTTCCTGACTAAGATTTTGTATGGCTCTTCTCCTTTCATTGCATTAATGATCCATTTAACAACAAGGTAAATTTCCTACTTTTTAAAATCTTTTAGACCTAGACCACCATTTTCTTTGTCTAGGCAGCACCAATCCCAATTAACATGTTTGTTTTTGTTTCCTTTTTTGTCTAACCAAAGGAGATTCCTTATCTTCTTTTGTATTTCTTCAAGTTCATATCTACTAAATAGTCATATTGAAGAATAGTACATAGTATATGAGGATAGGTTTTTTTGGGAGACTTGCATTCTCCCCGCTAATGTTAAATAATGTATGTTCCAATTATCAATTTTTCTATCTATTTTATTTTTTACCCAATTCCACATCTCTTTTAAACAAGGGTTAATTGAAAATAGATTTCCCAAGCATCTTACTTGTTTACTTGGGTCACCCCATTGAATTTTATATTTGCTAAACTAGTCGGGGGGTAGTTTCCCAACTTAGCATTATAGACTTTGCTTTGGAAAAAATTTCCCCTAAGGCATCACAAAATATATTCAAATTTTGCATTAAAAATTCTAGGTTATCCTCATCAAGATTGACAAAGAGGGTTGTGTCATCATATTGAAGTGTATGTTTAATAATTCACTATCAGTACAACAAAACAGGCAATTAGCGCCTAAAATAGTGTCAAAATTTAGTACATTTGAGTTCATGAATTGGACACTTCTGCCGGCACAAAACTCAGTGCCAAACTGCATGTTCACTTCAACGTCATTTTTTGTGTCGGATTTGGCACTAAATTTCGTTGCTTCCAGTTTGGCTTCTGATTTTTCTTCTGGTTTTTCTTCTTGTGTTGTTTCCAGTTTTTCTTCCAGGTTTGCTTTCGGTTTTGCTTCTAATTTTGCTTCCATTTTTGCTTCCAGATTTACTTTCAATTTTGCTTCCGATATAACGTCACTTATTGCATCTAGTTTTGCTTCCATTTTTGTGTCTTTTGTTGCTTCTAATATGGATTCTATTATTGCATCTTTTGTTGCTTCTAAAATTGCTTCCATTATTAATTCTTTGATTGCTACCTGAATTGCTTCTATTTTTGCTTCCTAGATAACGCCAAAATTTCTTCTGGTTTGCTTCTAGTTTGGCTTCCATTGTTGCTTCCTTTTTTTCTTCTAAAAATGCTTCATGTTTTGCTTCCATTTATTAATTTAATATGTTTTATTTCAATTTAATTAGTTAAATATATCAGGCCTCTTAAATAACTCATATGATTATAGAGTAAGTAAATTAAATAATATGTTTTATTTCAATTTAATTAGTTAAATATATCATGCCTCTTAAATATCCCATATGATTATAGAGTAAGTAATCTAATTATTTAACTCATATGATTAAATAAGAGGATAATTATTATAACATGATCATCATCTATAATTAAAACAAGTGAGTCAAATATCTATAATTTAATTGAATTTGACAACATCCATCTTGAGCAGTAAATTAAAATCATCATATGTAATAAATATCCATCCAAAAATCATCGACCATTTTCAATATATATAAATTAAGAAGTCAATACTGATAAGATCATCATCATATATAACTAAAATAGGTGAAAGTCAAATATGTTAGTAGATCAATAACATGTCAAAATGATACATGTCCAACAGTCGACATAAGTCAAAATGATACATGTACAAATGATATAAGTAAAAATTATAGATTATGTAACTCAAAATGATACAAGTCAAGATGATACATGTCCAAACGATATAAGTCAAAATGATACATGTCAAAATGATACAACTCAATAATATGGTACTACAGGTCATGAAAATGATACATATGATAGTAACCATGAAAAGAGGAATCATAACGATATATCAGCAATGTTCCATGATGCAGTCTATATGATCATGAATGTCACTGGCTACTACCAACAACTACCTCATCATCATCATCACCATCATTATCATTGTCGTCATCATCATCGTCATCAGCCTCGGTGTCTTCTATATCTGCGTCATCGTCATCCTTTGCCATGTGATTTGTACCAAAACCAACATATTTTGGATCTATATCATGAGGATCATCTTGATCTTCTGGAAGACCCGTGTTCTACAAAAAAAACATTTAAAATGAATTTATTATTTATTTCATGCAATAATTTATTTTTCTATTATATATCTAATATTGCAACATATGAAACGAAACCATAATCATATTACATCATATCAAAGTGCACATACCATAATAAAATTTCAAAAAATTTATAGCTAATATGTCATTCCAGTGATGTAAAAAATGCAAAAATTCTAATAAACATTAGTAAAATATGTCAGCATTTGGTGGAAGAGGAAGAAAGATGACTGGAACTCTGGAGGCCCACCATAATGGATTTCAGTATTCAACCATGAGAGCAAAAGAGAGAGCTGATATCATGTATCCAAACATTAAGCATGCATTCTTCTAGCCAATGGAGAAGGAGATGATTACTTTGCTTCATTTCCATTTGCATAACAATATCATGGTGTGAACCAAGAAGACCAAGGATGTCCAGCTTTATGTGGAGGTAATGGATGTGGTCCAAAATTTAGGAGGGGCAAGAAGGTCAATGTATGATCCTGATGAAATTGAGGAAGAACAGCAAGAGAGGGACAAGAAAAATAAAATCAATGCAAACTTTCAAGGATTTATCAAGCGAGTAACAGAGCTATGGGAGCAGCCTCATCTAAAAGATTTTGAACTAGAGTTTGATATACCATTTAGAGAGCTTGGTTTTCATGGAGTTCAAGTAGTGATAATACATGTTATTTCTTGTTGATACCCACATGTTCTTTCCACTGCATCAAGTGTTACTTGATCAGAATTGAACATCTTGTTGTATAAAGTCATGTCATGCCTTCCATACATTGGTAGTTCCTTCGTATTGCATCAAGTGTTACTTGATCAATTATGGAAGTTCAACTACTATAGGTCATTTCTTGACCCTTCATGCAACCTTGGATTATTTGTTTTGTTTCAAGTGTTACTCCAACAAACTTAAATCCCCAACACTTCAAGTCATGCCTTGCTTTCAACTGCCTATCCAATTATGATTCATCAATCTGCCCCTATTGCAAAAATAGTGTATCTTTCACAAAATTTAGATTTATGTACATTTGATTTAAGATGTAGTAACCTATGATTTGAGTTTTTAAAACCATTTAGATGAAATTATTTTAAGGGATATTTTCAACTTTGTAGTTCTCATGACAAGATTAACTGCCTGGACTAACAATACCAATATTTGGTGACCATTAAAGGCGATTCAAGATCTTATTGTAAGAAGAGATTGTATCCCAAAGTATTTAAACTAAGGTTTATCAAATCAATGTCTAACTTTATGTCTTAGAGTAAATACAAGGTCGTATTCACCCTTTATGTAATATCATAAAGTTCACTCTTGTTAGCTTGATTGCTACAATGATTTACACATCTTTTATCAAGTATTCATAATCAAATTAACTATCAAGACTATTCAAGCCATATACAACAGATTCATACTTGATCAAAACACTACAAAGAACATATACACTATTGTAACACCACATTCATTATAACAATACAAGGTTACATCTAAGGACTTCAATAAATACTAACAGTTACCATTAAATTATATCATGTCACTGATAGATTTATACTTTACAGATCATTATATCAGCCAACTGCCTACTGTTCATTATATCAGCCATGGTTTATATGCATGGCTTACTACAGGAGTACAATTTTAGTAGAATCCAACAACTCTACCACTTTTGATACTGAGCATAAATTCTATCTATTCTTCAATGATAATAAGGTGCCATTGCATATTCAAAAACCAATCATGAACATTGCCACTCTTTATATCACTGTAGATTTGCATACAACAACCTCCAATACAATAAAACCATACAATACACACTTAACTTTATGGTACCTTAGCCCAAACATGATGCTATAGAAATATGAAGGTACCTCCTACTAAAGATGTAATGCCATAGACCAGCTACCAATGTACAGTATATATCACATCTACAGTAATAATTTCCTTCCAAATGTAGGGTTACAATCTATGATTAACATGCATAGACCTTTCTAGTGTTTACAATATAATTCCTTAGTCAACACCATGCTAGTGTCCACATGATGTTTCCATAGTTAACATAAGAAACTAATTCTACTTTTCAAACAATAAGCAAGCCTTCAGAGAGCTTAAAGTTTCCATTTACATCCATGCACAATAACTTAATCAACACAGTATTTAATGCACAACGAAACAAAAGGTACTATATTCCATTTATGAGTCCTCTATCTAAATAATGCAGTGATCACAAGTACATAATATCTACTATTCTGTGGGTAGTGCTCAGTCATTCAAACACAAGGAAGTCCATACTATGATAAATTTGTTCACAAATAGTCTCTAATTTAATAAATACTAGTTTGAAATCACATTTCTAAGTTAGTGCAAGTCATTACAATGAACTCAAAGGTCATTCTCATCAAATGAATGCCTTCACAATAGACTGTTCTAGTTACAAGTACAATACAACTATTGTAATGTTACACAATTATATGTAATTGACAAAAGCCAATCTTTCCAGGAGTCAACTAGTAATCAAATATAGTCATGTAGTGTTGTTTCAACATTGTATTCCATTATGGATTCAGTAATGCAAACCTCATAACCTTAGAGGGAGTGTTGGGGGGAAAGTTGACCCGAACCAAGGATCCAAAACCATCCCAAAACCCCACCTAGGAGTGGCATTATTAATCCCAAGAAGGCCTCACATCCACAATTGAGAGAGTGGAAATTTATAGGTGAAATACCAACACCATCAGGGTTTACAACCATGTCAAAAAAGATACCCATGAACCAAGCCAAGTTTCCTCAAGACTCATGGTATGCTGCAATGATAGCATCCTAGCAATTCTAGCCAAGGTTTGAAACTCCACCTCAAACTGTGACCAAATTAACGTAGCTTCCTTCATGATAGAAATCCAAAACACAAAATAACCAACAGTTTTCCACAAAATGAAGTCAAAAGCTAACTGCATTCAAGATGGAAATTCCAAACAAGACAACCAACTGATTTCAATGAAACCAAGTCAAAATCCTACATAAAACTGGACAGTGAGAAAAGACAAAACCCATGATGGGTTTACTCCTGTAAGAGACTAATACCAACACAACCTTTGTTTGTAAGTCCCATGATCTTAAGTCTAAACTCTCACAGTTAACAATATTTTCCTCATCTAAACCCTTTAGCATAGGCTTTCACAAGACCACATACAGTTACACAAGTTAAAGGAAATGTTTCACCAAAATGGTCAGTGTAATTTTACAAGAATGGATGACAAAGAGCTTTACTTCAAAGAAAGGTTAGCTTAGTTGAAGAAGACCAGTTGGCAATTTGATTCTTAGTCTCCAACCCAAACAACAAGACACTCAGCCAACATGATGAGCACACCCAAAGTCTCCCTTCCTCTAAATCACTTACAGTCCAACCATCAACCTTCCTTCCTCGACCCCAAGGAAAAAAGAAGAATTCCCCCCCAAAATGGTTCCCACTCCTTCCTTTTCTCCCTCATATCCCCCAAAACCAAACACATTAAAGACTAGTACTTCCCAAAGTTGTTATGGCAGAGGAGATTTAATGCCTACTACCAATGATGGCTCCTTCTCAACAAAAAAAGTGCATATTAAAATTTAAATGTCCACTATTATATTAATATAACCAACAACATAACTTTAATGCATGCCCCCCTTTAAGCCTTATAATAAAAGGTTAGGAAACAAAGACTTGAGATAAACCCTTTGGTTTATTCACTTAGGAGACCACCTAAAAACTCAATGATAACTACATCCACATGATGAACAAGAATGACAAGCGACCTATGAATAACAATTGACTTGAGTCAAAAAGACAAGAAGACCAATAGAAACCAAATAAAACAAACAATGTACAACTATAATTGTTTGTCTCAAGTATCACTCTATAACCTCTTCAAAGATTATTGAAACTCAACACAAGAAATGAAATTTGACATATTAACACAACAATATCCAACTAAGTTATTGAAATTCAACTATTGATACCTCATTCTCCATCTAGATTACAAAATTGGTCCACTTTTTGCTTTGTAACATTTCTTTTTCAAATTGCGTTGGATTCCAACCATATTTCTCCTCCTCTCAAAACATGGCACATGGACTAGTTAAACTAATTAATATACAATCATTTACTTTTTCCTAGGAAATAAAAAATATATCATTTAACATATTAAATATACTTGCAAATGTATAGATCAAGGCCTGTAAACCTTTATGGCCACTGTGATGCATGGCTCGGAGGCCTTGTCCTGAAACATATACTGATTCAATTTAACTATGCACAAATAAAATTTAAAAACCGTTTAATAAATTTGATATAATCTTATGAGAAAATTCAAATACCTGCGTACTTTCCTCACCGGACTTCCTCTGTGCATCGAACTTCTCATATGCTTTTACAATCTCTTCCATACTTTCACACTTACATCAATTGGCCTTTTTCTAAGCGTTAGCTCAGGAGGGAGTTTTTTTATCTTCTTTGTTTGGTTACACCGAAATCTCTTGCAATTTTGAGACATTTGTAGCTTTATCTTCTTTGTAAACCAACTTGTGCCAAATTCAGTCTCCATGACATGGATAACTCCTTTTTGTAGGTGCATGGGTATCTTTGAGAATGGAAAATGTAGATGGTCTTTGAACCGTTGAAGGCATGATTCCTTCAACCTATTCACAAATGTTTTTCTAGCATCTATCATTCAGACTTCCCCTTAAACCACATCGTATTCTATCTTGGTATCGTAGCTACCAATGCAAGATGCAAAATATGGCATGGTGGAAGAAGTTTGTGTCCCAGGAGTGGCTAGGACATTGGAAGTCTCTACTCCTTGTTCCACATTCTTAGAGTTTATTGTTATTGATTTCCTCCTGGATCTTTTGCTCGATCTAGGACTAGTTGGGGAATCAATTAATTCCCTTTGACACGATTGATTTGGTTGCAATATTTCAGGGGCTTTACTAGATCATTTTTCTATGTATCTGGCAAGCATTTTCAAGTCCACACCATCCAATTTATTCACTACCTCTACCCCCAATATGGAAGCCAATGCCTCTTTATCTTTGTCAGTATCATGTCCTTATATATATATATATAATAAATTTCTTCTTTTAAATTTAGAAATAAAAAAATAAAAACTAAAAATCAAAGAAACAATGGAAACATTTGCAAATCTATAAATTGACAATGAATTACCTCATTGTTACTAGAGTTTGATCTATTCCCTCTATTGCTTGACATTTTGAGGTGACCTAGGGCAAATTATTTTCGTCTAGTTTGTGGAGGCAAACGACGTACACACTATCAGGTATGAAAGTTTTCGTCCAATTTGTGGTATCAAAGTTTTTTTTTCTAGAAGCTTTGTTCTTTGTTACATGGACTGCAAAATCTCTTGATCATCATTAAAAGATCTAAAGTTCCAATAACAATTAAATCTATGACATTGTGCATTCAATATCAACCATTGAAAAATTGAAATCTCAATCTATTAGAACAACAAAATATAAATTTTGATAAACCCTTATTTTTTTATCATTGCAACCCAGTTTTTTTTGTATGGCCACCCTCACTATATCCTATATAAAATTGAAACCTCGTTTGACCTAAAAATTTTAAATCAAAAACCACATGACCTTTGATTGAAATACCTCCAGGAAGAAATTGTGCCCTCTTATCAAATTATTTTTGTAGTAAGGAAGAAATTGCGCTCTCTAGAGGAAGGAAACACGCCTGATAGGGAGTGAGAACACCACCAAAATCATGGGCTTCCAAGGTGAAGAATCTCGATCCCTTAAAAAAAATGTGCTTCAATAGGAAATCTTCTTCAATTGCTCATGGAAAAGCCTCCAATGAACTGAATGATGCCTTAACAAAACAACAAACTATCTTGATGCAAATAAAAAAATCGTTGCTAGAATAGATGGAATGGCTTTTGCAGATACAAATTGCAGCCTATGATATAGAATCGGGCCCTCCAATCACAGAAATGAATTCTCCACTTTCTCAAACAACAACAAATAAAATAAAATTGTGCTTGGAAACCTTTGAAGAGAAAAATTGTGCCTTCCAATCAGAAAAAAAATGTGGCCTTCCTCTTCCTCACGCGGAAGTCAGGGTCAAATCGTTCCTTTTAAATGAGAATCACAGTCTTAAAATGAATGAAACACAACCTTTGCATGACCAAAAATTCCTTACACAACAAGACACCAACAATAGAAATCGCACCCTCTTATCAATTTTTTTTATTTGCTCTCCACCATTTCCTTGTGAGTTGTCGTTTTTGCCTTTTTTCTCCTCTTCCCCGTGGTGCCCTCCTCTCATCTCTTCCTTCACACAAGAATTTTTAATTTATTTTTTATTCATTAGTCGGCACTATAGTCGACGTAGTTAACGCTGACTTTCAACCCTAAATGTAATCTATTTGAGGTGCCAAAGGCGGCACAAAGTGCGCCTAATTTAGCACTTGGTTGTGCCAAGTTGGATAAAATGTTATCATATAGTTATTAGAAGCACTAAATTAATAGTTTAAAACAAATTTTAGTAATTTAGTATTGTTATGGACCATGTGTCTCTTTGATGAGGTAATTAGTTCTTAGTTTCCCATGATTTAATTCCCCAATTTTGTGGTTAATTTTCATTTTTCATAATTTTTTAAAGGTTGTGTATCGATTACCTATCATTTATTTTAAAAATATAATGAAATTAAAAAATAGAGAAATAATTTTAGAAAATATGGTATAGGCTATTAAAACTCGTTCATAAAAAAAAATTAACTTCAAAAGCTACATAATTATATTTAGCAAATATGACATAAGATTCATAAGGAATACATTTTGATGTATAAAGATTATGCATTTATTTTATGAATCTCATTTCATAACATTTTTTTTATATTTGGACTACGGATTGGGATTTGAGTTTTCATTACATTTGTATTATATTTCACTCTATAGTATTACCAATATCTTGAACATAAAAATAAATATAACATAAAATTATTTGTTTAGTAATAGAAATTATTTCAATTCATTGAAGGCATGTATGTTGTATAGAGGAGATTATATGGTTGAATCTCAAGGGACTAAATTTGTATACTTTGTTAAATTATAAATAAGATTTTTTTTTTAACTTTCAAAAATTTGCATACAATAAATTAGTGTTTTTCTTAGCTACGTCCCAAAAAATTACCTTTACTTAATTTATATAATAGATTCAATTGATAATAAAAATATTTATAGGTTGCATAAACTAGAGCACGTCTCTTAAAAATATTGCCCACTATTTATATACTTGTAATGGTGACAAATTCATACCCTTCACTTTTCCCCTTCATTTTGGGCTTACTTTTTGTTTGTCCCTAAAGCAATGACTAGTGTGAAAAATGTTGTATTTTGCATTGAAGTTGATAAATAAATTGATCTTAAATTGATTTCATCTTCATATGTTCAAAGGGAGCAATCATGATTCCCTATTTTATCTATTCCTTATCCCATGTCAATTTTGTGGGTGCAAAACTAATACAGGTTAGATTTGTGAACTCGGAAATGACCCCTAAACTTTTAAATTTAAATTTAAATGGGCCCATGTTCACCCTATACAACTAGATGAGTCATATAAAGTGTGAAATATTTCAAATTGCATGCTACAGATTTATATAAAAGGACAAACCCTGATTCATTACTATCATCTTAGATATAAGGCTTATTGGGGAATTATGAAAAATCATGTATGAGAACTAAATCATTATCATGTGACATTGAAATTGCATCAACATCCTATGTGTATTGCATGCTTCCTTGTTGTCTTCAATCATTTATTTGTATCATTAAATTAGTAATAGGAGTTTAACTAAAGGAGAAATATCCTAGCCTAACAAAATCCTTAATAATGTCTATCGACATGACCCCTCTTAGACATAGGTTGTAGACATCAAGATAATAAATTATAGACATCCAATTCAATGAAGATTAGATCTATAGTTAAGGTTTAGTTCTATGTGTAGGTTCATATTTTTATGCACTGAGATCAATTCCATATCCATGGAACTGTATTAGAATGAAGCATCATGAATTTTATAGTTTTGAGATAGTTTTTTATAGTCCTAGTTATTGTTGCACTAATAAATCACTTAGCAATGTCTAGCATAGTCATATCTTCATTGAACCTAGAGCTAAATACCATTATTTTTATTATTTAATTTTGAGCATTTATTTTAGTGGTGTTATTACTCTCAACACTTTATCCTGGGCAAGTTATATTATTTATTCATTTTGATTTAATTAATTCACTTGGGATATTTATGTGAGGCATGTTATTTTTCCTTACATAAATTCATGAACCAAACATTCTTAAACACACTCAAATTTCACCCTTAGAGTTTATCCTTCTATATTAAGGTTATAAATCTTACATTTGTAAGTAGATATGATTCATTTTATGCTTTATTAGGGCTTGGATTCACCCCTTATCTATGTTTCATTGCTATTACCTTGATTGGGGTTTGGGATTTTTTTGTGTAATCTCTTTGATCCCACTAACCCACCCTTATTTAATGTATTATTTATAGATCATTCATCATGTATTATCATATATATTTGTCTATTTCCTTTATCCATGCATATATTACATGTTTTTACACTTTGTTAGATCTCATCATTCCATCCTAAAGTAGGTTTCAATTAAGAATAAGGAATCCAATCTCTAGTTTTCAAAGAGAAAATATCTATGGTTTTAATGAATTTGTGGAAGAAGTGTAAGGTAGAGAACCAGCTAAAATTATTAGTAATAGGTTTTCTTTCTTCTAGGATAACAAGGGACCATGGAAGGGATGTTCAACTAAAATTATTAGTAATAGGTTTTCTTTCATCTAGGATAACAAGGGACCATAGAAGGGATGTTCAGCTAAAATTATTAGTAATAGATTTTATTTGTAGTCAACTTGTAAATAAATGTATTTTTGATGTGAATTTGTAATCATCTTGTAATCATAAGATTTGAGCTCTAGTTGTCAAGATTTCGTGTGTAAAATTTTTGTGAAGAGAAAAATGTTGCAATGTCCTATTTTGTTTTTCATAGTGCATCTTAACGAAAAGCGAGCATATTAACAAGATAATTTCAATAATATTCTCTTGGTGCACAGTTGTTATGTGACAATTGTCATTGTTGTGTATTATAGGATCCAGAGGAGAACATGGAGAGAGGACGTAGACGGCGTAGAACTACTAAATCGCAGAGAGGAAAGTGGGTGGAAATAGATATGACAATAGAATCTACAGATACAATAGAGGTAAGAAGAGAAAGCAGCCTCAACCAAAGGAGGAAGGTGTTTATGAATTCACAAATGCTACAACATAGAGGAGATAAAGTCAACTTTTTGTCCATGAGGCCTCTGAGGTCAAACTTATTGGTTGAAAATGCACAAGAATGGTGATTAAATGTGATTCTATGATCAAGGGAAAAGTTTGAAAATTAGGATGGCCAAAACATGATATCAATATGTCAAATATATGACTAAAGTGAGGTTTTGTGTTGGATAGCATATACATTGAAATGATATAATTAGTGTACTAAACATTATTTACTATCTTGTGTATTATAGGGGCCAGACAAGGCCATGGCAACATATTGTGTCATATCAAATGAGGACACAACAAATGAAGTGGGATATTAGGTACTCAAATTTTGACTTAACTTAGGAAAAAATGATTTGATGGCATTTTGTGATACGTCCATCTTTTTTTAAGGTATTATTAAAATTTATAATGTGTTATCCAATCTTGACATAAATTACTGCATGTTGTTGATTATTTTAGATAGAGATTGGAGCAAATGTAGAGCCTGAGCATTCAACTAGCAAAAGAACAAGATATGTACGTGGACGTGGACCTAAAATTGTTAAATCACATAGAGGACAGTGGGTGGAAGAGGATATGACAATGGATCATGCAGACACAAAAAATGATTTCACTGAACAAGAGGTTGGTCGGGACTATAGTACATGGGATGAATACTTTGAGAAAATTGTTGTTTGTGGATGTTTTGTATGTTGTGGAAAGAAACAATTCAAACAAGTGATTGTACAAAGACATTACATATATGATGAGCTTCTAGTCGATATCATGCCTCCTACAATCGATTCAAATCCAATAGGAATTGTGGTAAGGGATTTTCCAATTTGATATAAATAACATGTATACTTTGTTTAAACATTGTTTTATATTATTTAAATAACTAATTTTTTTCTCAATGGATACTTGCATGATAAATTTATTGGTTTAAAGTTTCCTAGATCACTGACTTCCAGCCTAGAGGGAAATGATCATTTATCAAATGATACATCTAACAAAAATATGTGCCAATATACCAGCTCGAAAGATGAGGAATTGATGAAAACAAGTAACAGAACAAGAACTGGTTTAAAGATGCATAATTTGCTTAAAGACAAGGGGAAGGTGGACTACATACCCTATGAGAATGAATGTGATGGAGATGATGAATTTCCCTTGAGTTTGAGATCAATTTACAAAGAGACATTTGATCATCGACTCTATTGTGCTTGGCCTAGTGATCAACAACTACCTAGAGTGTACGAGATGTTTCAATTTTGGGGATACTTATACATGATATGACCCTCCAATATTCATGGAGCGAATCTAGGCCTCTTTATTGTCCAAAATGTACATGTGGGATCTAAACATAGAAACAACTCAGAACAAACCACTAGGATATTAATGCCATATTATGGTCCATCATATTACAATGGTGAATGGAGAAGGCTAGCAGAATATAAGCCTAGCATGCCAGCATATGGTCTAAATTTGAATATGTATACACATCATCTCCAATTGGAAAGTGGAAAAGAAATTAATAGAGGTCATCTTATGTATATAGATGGACGTGCATACACACACAAAAATATTGCAGGATTTATAAATAGTAGTAAGGGAAGGGACCCTACTGTAAGACCGAATTGTCAATTTGTTGAGGTTATAAATAATAAAAATGGAGATATGGAAAGAGAGGTTGATAGATTGATAATGGTTGAGGCTATTATGGACCTTACCATTTTGGATGAGTTATTGATTGATTATCCCTTCTTAAAACAAACTCCTACGTGAAAGAAAAGGGAAGAACAAGGTCTCCCTAAGGATGTTCTTAAGGGAAAAAACCAAAGAATAGTAAATGAGTGTGGACTAATGTTTTATAAACTATGTTGTCAAAATTGTGTTTTATTTAAATTATTGTATAAAAAAGGCAGTCTATAAAATAATGTTCCATTATTCAATTGATGTATATATGTTCATACAATTTTTATTTTTATTTTTTAAGCCATATTTGATTATATTTCTTTGAAATTGATACATTTATGATTTATCCAATTGTTTCCAAACATTAAATAATGCTTGTGTTTTTTGATAGTAGAAGATGTTGATGAAACACATACTAATACCCAAGATCCAATTGGGTTATTAATATTTGGACGGGATGATCCAAACCATCCTTTAAACAATACCAAGGTGAAAAGAGCAACATTGAAGAGAATACTACCAGCTGAGAAATTTGAAGAGCTGGTGAGATCTGCATACACAGATGACATGCCACCTAGCCTTAATGATGATGATCATGATAGTGAAAATGCAGTGCATGAAGAATTATTGAATGAAATTCTTACAGGTTTCTTTGGGGATGGAAACAATGATGACAATAATGATCATATGGTTGACAGTAACGATGATAGCAGGGGTAATTACCACCAATGTAATGTTGATGATAACAACCTGAAAGAATCCATCAAGCAAGCAGTGAAGACACCCGTGTTCAAATCGTGTGCAAGTAGAGCCTCAAAACTGGCATGCACATTAATATTATTAAAAATCAAGTCACTATTTGGTTGGTCAGACAAAGGATTCACTACCCTACTGAAGTGAGTTGAAAGATATTTCTTACTTTGCATTGTCAATTGGTGTACATAATTCATAAACATTCATCAACTTCGTTTATATTTCTTTAAGGGGATTTTAAAACCATATATTGTATATAAACAGTCCTAGTATAGATTGACATATCAAACATGTTCATCATAAGTCAAACATTCAATTGATTTAATCTCTAGAAATCTTACAGAGCACTAAAAACTAAAATATTCCTTGAGGAGAATGTGTTGCCATCAACTTGCAGAGAAGCGCGTTTGTTGTTGGTTGAGTTGGAGATTGAATATAAGCAAATTCATTCATGTAAAAATGATTGCATTTTATACAGAGATGAATATCACAACAAGGTAGAATTCCCTGTATGCAAAGAGAAGAGATATCGTATAGATGTACAAGATCCTACAGTTCCAAAGAAGGTTTTACATTACATGTCAATTATACCTAGACTTCAATAAATTATTCGTTGTAAGTCACTTGCACAATTGATGGACTGGCATGCAAAGAATAGGAGTAAAGATCGATTCATGTGAATTATGGCCGACTTCAAAGCAATAAAACACATAGAGGAAAAATGGCCAAGAAAATTCAAAAATGAACCCCGTAGTATCAGGTTTGGTCTTTGAATTGATGGAGTGTGCCCATTCTCTTTCCTAAGCTCAAATTATAGTCTTTGGCCAGTCGGATTGATAGTAAACAATATTTTCCCATGGATGAGTGTCAAAAAGGAGCACCTTATGTTGACTCTCATTGTTCCAAGAAAACATCAAGTTAAAAACATGGATGTTTATCTTGCACCTTTTATTGATGAGATGCAACTGTTATGGAAAGGCATAATAATGTATGAAAAATCATGTCCTCCATCAAATAGGTCCTTCATGTTGTATGGTGTGCTATGTTGGACTATTCATGATTTCCCAAGACTTGGTGTTTGTTCTGGTAAGATAAAATATTTACATATTTACACTCAATTTATTTTCATCCCAACTTTCATACTTAATTTTATACTATTTTTTTTAAGTTATTAACATTACTTATTGAATTACAGGGCTTCAAACAAAGGGGATATTTGCATGTCCAAGATGTAAAGAACAATTTCAAGGGCGGTATTCTAAAGATCTACATAAATTTATTTACGCAAACAACAGGGTTTTTCTACCACTAGATCATAAGTTTAGAAATCACCTGAAGAATCAATTTGATGGAAAAATTAAAAATAGAGGCCCTCCCATGATTATGGGTCCAAGTGATTGGCTTAAGAAGTATGAAGATGCTGAATTGAAAGCTTGGAAGGATTTTTTTGATCGAGGTGATTCAATTGAAGAACCATAACAAGTTGTAGTTAATGTGCCAAAAGAAATGAAAAGGAAATCCATATTTTATGAGCTCTCTTATTGGAAGGAACTATTAATATCTCACCTATTAGATCCTATGCACATCTTCAAAGATGTCCCAGATTTTATATTTCAACATATATCGAGCAAAGAGAAGGAAACCTTGTCTTTGAGGAGAGATATTGCTCTTTCACATACCAAAATTGATAGAAAACATTTGTGGCCAAACAGGGAAAATGAAACATATGCAAAAGCTCCATGGATTTTGAAAAAACAGAAGAGCTAGACCAACTAAAAAATGTCATCCGTTCAATAAGGACACCTACTGGCTATGGGTCATCATTGGCCAAAGCTTTTACAGTTGATAGACATATCATAGGATTTAAAACACATGATTTTCATAATTTTATGAAGGTATTATATATCATCATTTAACATTTACTGGTAACATTGATTAAGTACTAAATAAATTTTGATATTTTGTTGTGTGAGAAAAATTACTAATGACCTTTTCATAAATGTGTTTGATAGCATATCATGTCATTGGCAATCAGGGGGGATTCATGTCTTACAGTTGACTTAAGGAATTCCATAAGTCGATTGTCAACATTTACAAGGTATGTGGTTATATGAAATTTTCATGTGTGAGATACATAGAGATATTATATTGCATTTTAATTTTTGACTAAAGGTTCATACTAATTTACTATTCTTATATTGGGTGGCTGACCTCCAAGGGGATCCACGAATGTGAAGTGCCAAAATGGAAGAACGAAATTACAGAAATTGTATGTGTATTTGAGAAGGAGCTCCCTACGAGTTTCATGGACCTACAATTCCATTTACTTATACACCTAGTTGATGGCATTCAATTGGCGAGTTTTGTATCAACGAGGTGGATGTTTTTCTTTGAGAGGTATATGAAAACTCTAAAAAGATATGTTTGACAAAAGGCACATCCAGAGGGTTGCATGATTGAATGGTATGTATTGAATGAAGAATTTTTCTTCCTGTGTGAATTCCTTGGTAAGGATTTTGAAGATGGGCCACGCTTATGGGATGAAGAATGAGCATCAGGTATTATTGATGGAGAAAAACCACAATCTAATGGTGTTCAAGTAGAAATTAGTAAGTAAATTCATGATCAGTGTGGTTATTTTTCTCGCAATCATTAATTTACTCTGTAATTTATTTGTCAAATTAACAACATGACATTTGGAGTTTGAAATAAATATGTTGACATGTAATAGGTGTAGACAAAAGTGCTATACTCGACAAGTTCATTTTGTACCACATGGACTTTATGAACAAATAGATTGATATGTATGATAAAAAGAGAGAAGTGTTAGAAGCAAGGAGACAGTTTAAGAGATTGAACCCAAGGAATACTCCACTTCCCACTGATCTCCTTGGGGAATGGGGCAAAGATTGCACACTAGAATGGGTTACTAAACAAATTCAAAATCAAATAGAAGATGCAGGTATAGATTCAAACATAACAAAAGATGAAATCAACATGTCTAGAGGATGTGAAAGAAAGGTATAGTTGGAATTTTACAAAATGTTGTTTGCTTACAGTTTTGACACTATTAACTATTTTAATATTCATCATTATATTTGTTTTCACTGAAATAAATGGTCTTTCACAGGTGAGGAAATATCCAGCAATGTGGGCATATGGTCGACATTATCATGTAGAAAGTGTAGATGTAAAGAGACGATCCTTCGATTGTGGCATCATGGTTGAATTCAAGCAATCCAATCGATCAAGCTCAAAAGATAAGAATATAATTGAAGGGAATCTACAATATGTTGGGAAAATACAAGAAATTATTGAGTTGGATTACCGCTCTTTTAAATGTTGTATTTTTAAGTGTAGATGGTATGAAGCATTTTAGAGGACACGAAGACCTGATACCCATGGTGGATTTTTTTCTATAGATTCCTCATGGTTCCTACCAGAGGATAAGGAGCCTTATGTTGTACCAATTCATTGTGAGCAGGTATTTCTTTAACTCAAACAAGAAGCGATAGTGATCATTAATCTATTAATTCATAGTTTATTGTGAATATATGCATGTGTTTATTAATCAATAAAATTGTTATAACATACGTCAAATATATGTATGTCGTTCATGTGTAGGTATTTTTCTATGAAGATATTTTGGACCCGAAATGGATATTTGTCATACATTATGATCCAATATTAAGGCATGTATTTGATGATGTATTAGTGGATACTAAGCAAAACAATGATGGCCAACAAAATGAGAGAGAGGGATTAGAGAAAATTGAAGAAATTGACATCCATGATGATGTTGAAGATGGTTATGTTCAAGCACAAGAAGAAAAGAATCCAGAGTTAGATGATGTTATGGAAGACAACAATATGGATGGTATAGAAAATGATGATCCAAATACATCTAGTAACAATATAGATGGTCTACAGTCAAATTTCAATGATGATGAAGATGATGCAGGTCAAGATGAGGATGATGATAATCTTAAATACTTGAAAGAACATATGAACATTGACAATTATACACTGGATGACATTGTAGTAGACAATAATGTTAATGACCAAGACTCCTAAATTTTTAGAATTATTTGCAATTCATGTTTAAAAAAGGATGATTCTTATGGCCTAAACTTTGAAATGTTTCAATAATATTATTTGTGTCGATACAAATTACCTATTGAAATATCCTTAAATTGTTCAATATTTGGTATGAATTGTTGGCAAAAAAAATTAGGATTACTTGGATGCTTCTTCCATTCATTTTGTATCAACATATGTTCGTGAAGACACGAAAGTTAATAAAATATTAATGCACATAACTCACAATTATTTAAATAAGAAACTTTGTTAACTTTATTATTTTTAAATAGTTTCCATTTTTATGTTGAACATAATTTTGAACATGTAACTAAAAACATCCACAGTAAATGCTTTACTGTATCAACATATTCATTCACATAAGCACAATATTGAGGCTCAATAATTGATATTCAATCAAATATAAGAAGAAATAAGTATGGAAAACATAAAAAAAATATAGAATGATAACATAGTCATGGAGAATCTCTGATAATAAGATGTTATATTTCATTCATAAGCTCAAAAGTTACACCAGCAGAGTTTTGGTACATCCTTCCACTCATACCTTTATTATTTTTTATCAAAGTTTATATAGAGATTACATAATATCAACCATAATCCCTAAGCCATTAACCATTAAACTACCTAACCCCTAAGCCCCAAATCCCTTATCTTTTGACCCTTAATCCCTTAAAGCCTAACCCCTAATCCCTTAATCCTTTATCTCTACTAGATCAGAACAATTAGGTGCTAAATTAGGTGCTAAATAAGGCACTAAATTAGGTGTTAAATTAGGTGCTAAATTAGGCATTACATTAGGTGTTGATGTAGGTGCTAATTTGGGCGCTAATCTTCGCACTAATTTGGGTGCTAATTTAGGTGCTAATTTGTGCCTAATTTAGCCCCCTACTTGTTCTGATCAATGCAAAAAATGCCAAAAATAGCGCCATCCCGATAAATAGCACCGACTTTTTCAAGAAATTGGAGAAAAATACATTAAAACAATGGGTGGAAGCAAAAAATAGAGCAAAAAAGGGAGCTAATCACAGGGATTTGTTGTAGTGTATCATTGGGCAACTTTAATCCCCTTAATTTGGGATTGACTGAAGAATCTCTTAAGAGGTAAAATATGGCTTTAGAGGCAATTAAAATAAGGCAGGAATGAGGGGACATCCCTACCTTATTGATCTATGAAGAGATATTTGGTTTGTTAAATTCCCATTCACACCTACCTAAGCATTTGCATCTTGTAATAGTGTAGCCATCAAGAGAAAAGGTCATTCAATCCTGTCATAGGATTTCTAAAAATCTAGTAAGAGCATTCCAATATTTTGGTTGGAACATCTTGCCCACTCCATAGCTTCCTAGATTGTTATAAGGTTCTCTAATATATACCTTCCTTTAATAAACCCAATTTTAGTGTAGCTGATGAATGAGGGGAGAATATCCCTTAATCTCAAAGCCAAAATCTTAGTTAAGATCTTATATGATACATTTAGTAAAAAAATTGGTCTCTAGTTGTTAATTAAGGTTTTATCCCCTTCTTTAGGGAATAGTTTAATAATTCCTTTGTTTGTTTCTTTACCTAAGGGACCTTTACTTATAGCTTCATTGTATACTTGACACAAGTCCTCACTAATCCAACTTATATTTTCCTTATATAACTCTATAGGTAGGCCATCTAAACTAGGGGATTTATCAAGACTAAAGGTTTGGATGGTTTGCAATATTTCTTCCTTAGTAATCCTTTTCTTGAGATTTTTTGCACTATTATCAGAGATCAATTTTGGGATTAGGTTTTTGCATAATACCCTAGCTTTACTAGAGTGGGATCCATTCTCTTCAAAAGTGAAGATATTTTTTAATAAATAAGGAATTAGTTTTGTATTTCTTATGGATTAGAGATCAATTTATCTCCTTCCAAAAGAAACTACTTTTTCTCTAATTACTTTTTCCTCTAAAGAAAAAATTGCTCCTTTATCCTCATTGTTTAACTAATTTAATTTTGATATTTTCTTTAACTCCTGGATCTTTCTTGTTTGGAGATTACTCAATGCATTTTTACTTTTAATTAGTTCTTCATTTATGTCTTCCTTAGTTGGGTTAAATTGTAGATTGCATTCTAGACTAAATAACTTTTCTTGGAGAGTGTCTTCAATTTTCCTGCAATCCGGTGCTTTTCTTTTCCTATAGTCTGGAAAAGGTTAGCCCAAGTTTTAAAAAAATTATTCCATTTTTCAATCTGGATCAAGTTTGAATTTAACAATAATTTTCTCTTTTCTAGACTTTTTATGAGTTTGATTAGCTACTATTATTCTATAGCTGATAGTGTGGTGATCAAATAAAGTACAAGGGTATACCTTTACTTTTGATTCTTTCTCTATTTTTTCATAGAAGAAGTCATCTCTATCTGTGTAGAATATATCTAGTCTGCAATAAATTATTTTGTTACCTTTCTATGCACTACACCATGTATACCATAGTTTTTTAAAGTCTTTTTTAATTCCTTCTAAGGGATCATATAGTTTCAATTTATTTATCATTTTTTTCTCAAAAATATTTTTCATTTCTTTTCCATTTTAAATCTAGACCTCCAATTTTGTCCTATTTTCTTTCTACCATATTAAAGTCACCCCTACAATCTAGGGAATGATGTGTGGTTCACACATCCATTTCCACAAGGATATTCTTTTTTATAGTCATTGGATGCATATATAGAGTAGATTCCAAATTTATTATTATCCTTTCTATCATAATCCAAACTACCCTATTGTAGGGAGAGATATCAAAATCAATTACATACCTAGACCATATTTTGGCTAAAATTATTGCAACCCCTCCTTTACCCTTGTCGTGATTGGTATAAAAGTGGGATTCTTCTTTCCAAAGGAATCTAAGATTATTTCTAATGTGAATTTGGTTGCTTTTACCTCTTGGATGAGGACTACATCTTTGTTTTTCTCCAAATTTAAATATATTCTAACTATGTATTTCCTATTAGGGTATTCAAGTCCCTTGTCATTCCAACTTGAACGGTTAAAGAACATCAGCCTCCATGATTTGAGATTCCCCTTGATTATTCCTAGAGCTATAAAAGCATTTAGGAATACTTTATTCTTTACTTTTACTTTTCCTTTTGTGGTATGGAACTCTTTTGATTTTCCTTTACTACCTCTTTCTTCTTATTTTATTTTTGATCCCTTATGTTTGTTCAAAAATGTTATTAGGTTTCTTATGGACACTACTGTGAATTAAGGGGAGAGACCTCTTATTCTCTAAATATATAGTCTATTTTGAAACATTATCAAAAGGGATAAGTAAAAATCCGCCATTTGGGGCCTCTTCCTTAGAGTAGAGTGTATTTTTCATGAGTACAAGGTTGATTAAGTTTTCTTTGGCTAATACTATTCCTAGATCAGTTGAAGCCTCTTGATTTGGACAAGTGTTAGACAAAATAAAAATTGACCTGTTGTTACAAACTTCTTCATTGCACCTATTAGGTTCCAAACTAGGCCCATCCTTTTTCATTCGAGGGCTTTTTGTTTCTTTTTGGTCTTTGTCTAGAGATAACATTAGGAAATTTTCTTTTGCCCAAATATATCTGTAGGCATTACCAACATTTTATTGCTAGGTTTAATTAGACTATCTATATTATTTATACACACTTCATCTACTATCATGGTTCCTTTTGTTCTAGCACTGTTGTTATGCTGTGAGGAACATCCTATTTTGTTATCAATGCCATTTTCAAATAAATTTTTCCTAAAACATTTTTTGTACAAATTGGATTTTTTTCCAAATCGAATTCATTTTGATGTTCTCCCTTAGTAGAGGAGACTTTTGTCTTATTATTTCCACAATCCTTTGCTTAATTTTATCTAATACCAGTTCTTGGGCTTTTATTTTGTGCCCCTACATACAAATTAGTACATTTGTCAAAGCCATTCTTTGGGATTCCAACGAGGAATCAAGATTGGAGGGGGGAGCTTTATCTCCATTCTCAGAGATATTTGTATGATTAAGTTGTGCTATCTAAAATTAGATTTCTCCACTATGTTTTTTTCATGGTGTAGGTATATTCCTTCTGTAGAAGTACCCAATGCACCATTTATGCTTTCTTTATCAACTTGGTTCTTATTAAGGTTGGGTTTAATACTTCCTTATAGTTCATCATCCCTTGAAATAGTCAAACCATTACTTTTTTCAATTTCATGCCTCTCCGCCGTGTTAGGGTTTGAGGGTTTAGGGTTAGTTTTTTGGTTACACATTTTCCATTTTAGGAAGGGGTAATTTCTTCTAACATGTCCCTCTTTTTTGCAGAGGAAGGAAGTGTTTAAACCACCCAAAACCTTAATTTTACAACTTATCATATTTCTAAAAGAATCAATTACAATCTCATCTAGAATGTCAACTCCTGGAGCTAAGGATACCAACAACCTAACATCCATGTTCTACATATTCAACCTAATTTCTTCTATTTTCATAGCATTTCCCAATGGGGCTATTAATTGGGGTAGAAACACCCACATTTGGGGTGCTATGTCTTTAATCGTAACCCATCTTGGGTATGAAAGTGCCAGAATTTCTTCATTTAGACTATTCAAGGACCAGGGCGCCACCCTAAAAATAGAATTCTCGATGTCCAAAATTGTTTCCTTACCACTTTCTCTTGCATTGAATGCTCTCTAAAAAATATGAACAATCCTCTTTGCAACATCCTATAGAATTTCAACCGAATCCCAAGTTTTTTAACCCATACATTAGTGAACCACTCATCTAGGAATTTTCTTGGACAAATTCTATTGCAGTCTAGGGCTATGAGAGAGATTACAACATTACATAATCTACATTCTTCTTTATCAATAATGTCTACCATATACGAGTTTAGGGCAAGAAATAACTTCTTAGTGCAAGAAGGAGAGTACTTACCAGTTCCTCTGTTGGCATCCTGGCATTTAGATTCCTCACCATCTCCATACCTAACAAACTTTACCGATTTTGGGGAACTTGAATGATCTACGTCAACTACTATGTCTTTGAATGAATGCTTAATCCTTTCAGATTTTGAATTAATGAAATTACTTAGGTCTAAAGATAATTCAAAATTATTGGGTGGATCATGCACTACCACCACATCACATTCGATTAAAGCCTGATACCTTCACCCCTTTTGTTTAATATAATTTAGGGTTTTTGGAAGCGGAGAGAGTGAAGCAATAAAGATCAAACAAAAAGTGATGGATTTAGCATGCATTAAATAAATACAAACACAAGGCAAAAAGAGGAAAAAATTCAAGGCAAGGGAGAGTACATGCGGTTAGGATAGAAAACCCTTAATGGCTTTGTTTTCATAAGGATCAAGCACCCTAAGTGTAAAATTGAGTTATCCTATGAAATATGGGATCATCTTCAAGCTATGGGTCACTTATGGTGAAGATGAACCTCCAAAGAGGGTTGGTTCCCTTGATGGACCTCCTAAAAGCTACTAATTTGATAAGGAAAAGGAGTGTAGTAATTAAAATTGAAATGAAATGATCCTAGGAGGTGATTCACCAATGATTAAATGACCTATACTTGTTTTAACTCACAACTTCTCTAAAAATCTGCTATATTCTATGCACAACTCAATTTTTGACAATCTCATACAAAAGTGTTTCAAAGGAAGGTTATATTTCAAGTTTTATTGAAGGAAAACTATGTGTTTTCATATTTATAACTATTGGAAACATTTTCACAACATATGACCCGTATGAGTTTTGTGTATTCTTGCATAAAAATGATTTCAAATTAGACTTAATTCAAGGATTTGGTATTGAAAATCATAAAAATTAGATCAAATCATTCATAATATCACTCAACACATTAATTTTGATAAGGCAACTTATTGATTTTATTGAAAAATAGGAGTTTTCTTGTACAAATCTGAAAAATATGCTCAAAAATAAATGAAGTTGCTTCTCTATATTGAAAATATCTCTCAAATAAAAATCAGTTACAATCTCTTCTCTTGCATAAGGAAAAAATGAAGCATAAAAATAACTAACTCTAAAAAGAGTTGAATGATTGGATTTATGGAAAGCCACCTTTAACTCAATTAAACTTGAACCCCGTGGAAGAGGTTGAGTTTGCATGATGAGCTGAGAGTTGTCTGGATGTGGAAATCCCTCTGAACTAGTTACAAAATCATGCAAATTTTTGTGAAGAAGAGTTGACTTTGACCTCTTGACCTCTTCTCCTTTACATTCTCCTTGAAGTGTGCTCCAACTAAACTTGAACAACTGCTCTCTAAACTTGGATTATGCTTATGGGAAAGTTGCTTTTAAGCACTTTGCATGAAAACTTTAAGTTGTTAGGCATAAAAGGTAAACAAATCCTCTATTTTAGGGGCCACAACTACCCCAAACTATATGCTTATGGTTTTAAACTCCCCTCAACTCCAATTGTATCCATGTAGCCTCTTAAATAGGCCTAAAAATGACTGTATGTGCATCCAAACTAAGCTTTTAGGCCACTCAACTTGTGATTATCTTGTGAAACTCCTTGCATGATAACCTGTTATTTGAAAGATATTTTTGAGGACTTGAAGTGGTTAAAGACAACCAACTTCACAAGAGTGGTGTAGGATAACTCAAAAATTACTAATTGACTCATACTTTCAAGCCTATATATCCTTCATGTCTTTGATTGTGATAGTGTTCATATACCTTGTTCCATAGTACCTTTGAAACTTATCATCATCTTTGTGAATAAATGCTTTCATTCACTCCTATTGCTCTTGATCTTCCTTGAATTGTCAAAGGTATCACATGACTAGAATATATATTCTTTACATCCTCATTGACTATCATTAGGTTTTTGTTTCACTTGATTCATGGTGATTCTCTTGGTTTGAATCATTGCTCCTTTTTATACTCAAACTTGGGTTTGAATTTTTTAGATATCTTTGATGTCCTAAAGACTTCTTTCTATGACTATCATAGGGCTTTGATCATGCCATCTTCTAGAATCTTGCATAACTTTTTCCACTATACTTTGAAGGATATCACCATATCTTATTGAGTTCATTTCATTTGTCATGTTTCACTATTTCTATGACTGACCCCCTTTGAAAACTTGAGGTTTTGCTTAGAAAGGGATTGTCATAAACCTATTATTCTTAGACATGTGATGCTTCTCTTGCTAAAGGATTGAAAACCCATGACCCAAAAGATCCACAACTCCTTGTCTTCAATAAAGATAGTCCAATGCTCTCCTTGCATGTAATGAGCATCAGGAACTGAAACTTTTGATCGATGCTTGAATCTTGAATGAAGAAAATCCTCTTTGTGACGAAGCCCTAGATAACTCCAAGAGGAACTCGAGCTCAACACAAAACTAAAACTTTTTCAAGATATTTTCCCTTTTGATGAATGTAACATGAAGTCTCTATATCTTTTCTTTTTTGGCATAACAAATAATGCTTGGGATAGGCTTTGTTTTTTAATAAAATATTATTTTTACAACAAAAAAAATTGAGACAACATGCTCCACACCAAGTTTAGGAAATATATATTCAAAACAAAACAACATTTAAACCAATTTCAAAATAGAGCCAAGGACTAAGAAAAATAGACTATAGGCTTATGGCCATTAAAGCTTCCATTTGTTCCATGCCTTTGACAGCCACATTTCCTCCTTCAACCACTTGCACAACACTTTTTCAAATTTGTTTCAATTTCATCTTTCTATTATTGTGAAATATTGAAGCAATAGTTGCAGTGCCAAAAAAGTGAAATAATAACAAAATTCCTTCAAGAGATATCTTGTTACTTGCATGCCAAAATGGAAGCATAGCCAAGCTTATGAACTGCTAGACAAGGTGCCTCAAAAAAAAATTATTTGATGGTCTGCAAGAAGCATTGGATTATGCACAAATTGGATCTATTGAAAATGTCTTAGAAACCTTCAAATAAATGACAAATTTGAAGCTAAATTTGGTGTTCTTTACATGCATCCAAAAATGGAAGCATAACCTAGGGGCATGAATTATTTAAAAAATTGGCTCAATGAGATATGGTCAAATCAAATTAAATTCTCACAAGATATGCACATAATGGATTTGTTGAAAGGCTTTCAAAACTTTCAAGTGAATGCACTTGGCAAGTGTAAAGCCAACTCCCATGCCTTGTCCAACATATCACACCTTTTGCCAAACAATTGGGTGTTGGAAGAGGGTATGGACATTCACCTAAGCATAATAAAAAATGGATTTTGATTATATGTTATAGCAATGAGCATCATTATCAAGATATGTATGAAAAATATGGATAAATAATGCATACATGCCTTATGTTATTGTTTGATAGAGCATCTAAAGAAGATGATTATGACATGGGTGATTTTGATAATGATGTTGAATATTTTATTTTATTTTATTTTTCCATGGTAGGGGAGATCCAATTAATAATGACTCATATGAGGATGTTGATGTGATGAGAAAGTTCTCAAATACTATAGCCATGTAAGCCCAACTTTGAAATGGCATTCAAAGCATCCCTTGGGAAAGTTTGCATTTTATTTAAGAGATAGATATCGTGAAACGACATTACAAAAATATAAGAATTCTGAATATCTAAATATGCCTCATCATACATTGGACTAAGGAAATACAAGACTCGTGCCATTAGAGGGTGTAGCTATTGCAAAAAGGTGATTTTTATGGGCCAAATACATCATCTTAACTTGTGTTTTTCCTTTCTTGACTCCCTGTAGCTAGCATTGGTTCTAATGATAGTAGTTCAAGTCAAAATGTTGAATTTGAGGTCTCTTCTTCCCTAGATTTGAGAAATTATTTTAAACATAAGAAACTAATTAGTATTTTAGGCAAGATGAAATCTCTAATTACTAGTTGGAATTTGGGGTTTAGGAGGATAATAATGAGTGGGAAGTTGTGACTGAGATTGGTTTAAATACTCATAATACATTAGGTTAATTTTGAGTTTCACAAAAGGAAATTTCATCTCTACCTAATCTTCAGACAAGTCTTTATTCTTGTCAAATAATTTTTGAGAATGTTTGAATGCATATCTTCCTACTGTAGTGAGGGATTGTCAATGGGTATTTTTGTACACTATATAGAAACATGCTATATCCCTCTTGACTCCTATTCGTAAGACTACTAATCTTCATGGACCATGTTTATTGGTAACTGGGGATATGAAAAGTGCAATATTTGGGGGATCACTAAATGGCCCTTTGAAATCCACCCCGAGAAAGAAAATATCAATGAACAAATTGAAAAGATTTATTTTCACAATTGTTTATAGGGAATCCAAATTGTTTCAATACAAAAAGGAAAATAGACACTTCATGATTTGTTGGTTCTTAGAGAAGGTGGCAAATTTTCATTCTACATGGATGGAGACTTGTTGAATTAAAAAAATTGGACCTTATGATGCATTTGATAATTCATACTTGGTATATAGAGTGCTCTCTGTAGAATGATGAGTTATAGGGATTTGCATGTTTATCAAGATATTTACCATAGGTAGTGTGGGCAAGCTCGATTTAGTGGGTCCATCTATATTAGATAAAATAACCATCACTTTGTATAAAATACTAACAAGGAATGCCAATAACTTCAAACATGCATGCATAAGTGCAAAGAAGGCAGTGATGGATATGGACTTATCTTTCAATGGGGATGTCAAAATTTTCATTTCATACTGTTTCAAAGGGATTTTGGGGAAGTGTGAGCAACATGTAGGATATTTTGAAATGAAAAACATTCCTACAAATATGATTGATTAGATACTGATGCAGAAGCATCCCGGGCGAAGGGCAATCGACATCACCAAAACAATATTGTTGTGAAAATTTGGTATGATTTCATGGGAAATGCTCTTACAGGTGTGTTGATTTGTGTTGCCACAACTTTGCTTCTTTCGCATTCTATGAATATGTGGAGATGTATTTTTAATAAAAATCTATTTCTTTACAAATATGGTTTAATTGAATGATTTGGAATATCAAGAGACACAAAGCATACTTGAAGTTGATTAAATTGTTAGTTGAAGAGGCAACACCTCATCTCCCCCATACGTCGATATCATTTAAGTATTGGTATAAGAAAGTGAAGAAGGCACACAGTTCAAAAGGTAGGGGTTGCTTAGGAAAGCAAAATTTGTTGTAGCCTCCATTTAGTCATGCCAGGGAAGGCGAGTCATGCATCTTTGTTTGAAGAGATAGGAGAAATTGTAATGGATGCCAAGGAAGAAGAGATATATCGATCACAACATGTTGCCATGAGGAAGGAATGAGTAGTTCTTCATGGACACACAAAAAATCCGAACTTTGTTTCCTTTGAATTTAAAATTCATGACAAGTTATTATATGTGGTGGCACCTAGTAATAAGAAGAGGAGTTTAAACTAAAAATTTAAAGAACAAGATCATAAGTTATGTAGCATAGAGGGGAGAATCAAGTTTAAGAAGGAAGATTACAAGTGAGAGATACCGAATGGGCTGCATTTGAAAAGGGTGGACTGTGAGAGTCTTTTAAACGCAAACATCCAAATCATTCGAAGTTGATTAAGGATTTTAGCTACAAAATTGAAGACAATTTGTAATCTTGTGAACAAACGAAAGGAACCCCATGTGAAGAGGTGTTGAATGGAGGAAGTTCAAACAGTAAGAACTCATAAGTTGTATTGTATAGGATTTGATATATCCTAATCAGTAAAAAGGATATGATTGATAGAAAATAAAGAAAAAACCCCATAGGTGGCGTGGATAAATGTGGAAGGAAGATCAAATTTTGTGCCTATGGGAAAGTATAATTTTGAGAAGAATATACTGAAAGTGGAAAAGTCAACATGGAGAATTCATATTCGTTGGGTTTGATAGAGAGGGTGTGGGGATTGGTAGGATGAAGGCATTGGAGAAAACCCACTTTGATTTGATGAATAGGGGTAGCATTGAAACTAGTGAATGTTGTTTGTGCAAAGAAAATTTGAGAGTGAAATAGGGATGCATATGAATGGGGAGAGCTCGTGTGGCTGAAGGGGTGGTATAAGATGTTGAATACCCAAGATACTGAGAGGGGGGGTGAAATAGTATCTTCTTTAACTTATTGAACAAACACCATCCAATTACTCTAATGCATATAATAGTAAAAATGAGCAAGAGCATTGACAAAACATAAAAGAACACAACACATGAACACCAAAATTTTTACATGGAAAACCCAAAATGGGAAAAACCACGGTGAGGATTAGCTCACAATATGGTATAATTGGTTATAAGATATTACAAAAGGTGGCTAACTGCCAAGACTCACTGTCCAAAATGGGAGGCTCACTACCTACAAAAGATACAATAACAAAATGACTTACAACCAAAATATGAACTGATAAAGTTACACCTAACAAGTGTTGATTTAGTTCCTTTGATGCTCAGTAAACTCGCATACTAGCAGATATATATTCGCCTTGATTCATATTTGCATTCATTTCATATCTTTCAATCTCAAATCCATCCAATATATATATCTAACTCATCTGCAAGCATCAGTTAAGTCGGCCTAATTAGATGCATCCCTTATTCACCAAAAAGATTAAATGTCGGCTTCAAGTTTGTACAAAAATTCTCCAAAAATAATTCAAGTGTGTAGCATTCTATAACATGTCAGCATGGACCAAAGATAGGTCATGATTACATCCACAATACAAAAATTAATCCATTACAACATCAACTATACATTTGGTCAACTAGAGATAGACCTAATAGCAAAATGTAACAACAGAATAATGCCAACTCGTTGTACGAGCACTTGAACACATGATATTATGAATTTACAAGCTTCCAACATCCAAAAACCATTTCCCAAAACCACAAGCAACAATAATCATCAGTGAAGGATTGTGGACCAAAATACCAGAGGATAATACTTGCATACCGGATCAATCTTGAACTTAAACTTGCAGTTGCAACTCATATAACATGGTGACATCAATGACAATACAAAAGTTGCATAATGATATGTTCTTCATTCTTCCAAAAATCTCCCCCTTTGTCATTGATGGTAACATGTGCCAAAATAATTTACAAACCTCCTATGTTCAATACTCTCCCCTTTTCTCTCCATAACATTCTCTCACTTTTCTCTCCCCCTTTGACATCAAGGACAAAGGGAGGTCCAAAAAGTATGAAAACTGAAAAATACTACCTGGAGGAAGGTGAGCCTTTAAGCTCCTTGAGAATACCTTTCCATTTTGTCTTGCCATTCTCCCAACTCTGCTTAGCAGATATCAGCATTCTATTTAGAGATTTCAACTCTGTTAGGCTCTTTTCGACATCATCTGGTGTGCAAGGAGTCAGGTTGATCTTGTCCAGTTTTTCCGCACTAGCCAAAGCATTGGCCACCAGAGTGTATTCCATTCATTCTCACACTG
Source organism: Sequoiadendron giganteum (assembly GCA_007115665.2). Lineage (NCBI taxonomy): Eukaryota > Viridiplantae > Streptophyta > Pinopsida > Cupressales > Cupressaceae > Sequoiadendron > Sequoiadendron giganteum. Next base: position 79,251,099 of record CM021110.1, read on the forward strand.
TCACCTAGCAGACCAAATTTTTTGATGATATCTTCCTTCTACTTGTGTAGCATAAATAATTCTCTTTGTGAGCAGCATTAACATTCCAAGTTTTCCTATCTCTATCTTTGGATGCATTGTAAGTATTGGAGACAATAGTCAACTAGGACTCAATGGAGTCCATGAGATCCTTGATATTCTGAGTGGCATCTGGCCACTTAATGCAGTAAGCAAATACAATATTTTCTTCAGACTCACAAGCCTGCAATACTTCCAAATTCTTTTCAACATTGGTGTGTGCCAGAGCACACTTATCATGAAGTGCCAAAAGCCTTTTCTCTACCAATTTCTCTTCAACATCTTGCCTTGTCTTCTCACCAGGTCCATAGGCATACTCTTTAAAGGATTCCAATAGAAGTTTTAGATTCTCTACCAGAGTGAGAGAAGTATCCATTGATGTACCGTCAATGGCCTCCTGCAAAGCTTTGACGACATCATCAATAAGCTTTGTCCCCTTCTGATGAGTTTCTAGGATTTTTCTTCTTCCAGATGCATGCAATTCATCCCCTAACACCAATTTATGAATAGGATAAATCTTATCCAGATCCACCTTGCCTTGAATCATAGGGAGTTGTAGAAGTTTTGGAGGAATCATCGATTGGAACCTGATCTACTTGGATAACAAGCCTTTCAAAATATCATCATAGAAGGAAGATTCTTTGGGGGACATTTGAGATTTTGCAACTTGCCTTTGATCTTCTTCATTCTTCCCAACAGATTTCCCATTTATTTCTTCCTTTTATTCTACCTTTTCTTCTTCCTCTATTTTATCTTCTTCTCCTTTTCCATCTTCTCCTTTTTCTTCTTCCTCTTTTTCATAATTTTCTCCTTCTTCTTCATTCCTTTCACCTTCACTTTTATCTTTTTCTCCTTTAGTTTATCCCGGAGGGACAACATCATGCTTCTCTGATTCAGCTTCTTCCTCATTTTTTTTCTCTGTCTTCGGAGGATCATTTGTGACACTTGTATCCAAAGGATATCTGCATCATTTGTTTCTGGAGGAAAGTCTACATCTCTTGTACCAGAAGGAATGTCTTCCTTAACCTCTGCATAAAATTCTTCTCTTGAATTAGGTGCAGAACCGGATGGGAGTGCACTAAACATGCCATATTTCTTAGCCATACCCCTGATGGCATCTATAGTTTCTTTCTTTATCTTCTTTATTTTCTTTTTGTCTCTTGTCATCAAAGTGTTTACTCTTTTCTTCATTCGGAACATCTTTGAACATACCTTTTTCAAGGTTTCCAAGTCATCTGTGTAAAGAGGGTCCAATTTCCTCAAATGCCTCATTTCTTATCTTCTCTTCCAATTCAACAACCTATGATTTTGTCTCATCAAGGCCTCCCACAATTTCTTAGGTGCATTAGACTTAACATAGACCTAGTTAACTTCTAGAGTAATAACATACTAAATAATGGCTAACATCAATGTTTTCCTATCCTCTCTACCTACTTGAGTATAAATTTATGCGGTAGGCTGCAACATATATTCAAAATGTATCAAGCTATTTACCAAAGCCTCAAATCTAAGAGGGGAACCAAGTCTTATCGGAGAGGCTTTTTGTTCTTCTTGGTCTAGAGATGCCTCTTCTAACATCTTTATCTTGTTCAGGTCCAGTTTGGTGTGCACATGAACACAAAAGTCTTGTTTTTCTTCCCCTTCGGAGGATGATACATAATGAAATCTTTTAGAACCAACACTTGCTTCCTATGAAGCACCTTCACTAGAGGACATGCTTCCTCTCTTCTTTCTTACTAATTTTGTTGCAGGGTCTTCATTGTCTTCCTCTTGTTCTTCAATGATGCTAAAGTTATTTTCCCTTGTAGCCTTTTCTTTTCTACCCCTTTTGAATGGTGCCACCAGAGGGGCCTCTTTCCTTTTCCCAAATCTTGTAGTAGGTCCGGAAGGAACTGGGCCTTTGCCTTTACTATGAGCATTGGGCTCTACTTTTACTGTTGCAGGGCCAAAAGCTAGTTTTGAAGGAGTAGTCCTATCGGATCTCCTTAGACCTGATGATTCTCTAGTATTTTGCTCTCCCAAGGCTCTACCTTGTGCAATCTACTCATCAGTGAAGCCATACTTTCTAAGAATTTCATCTACCTTCTTTCTTATCATGGGCTTCTTATGCTCCAAGTGAAATTCCATAGATTTTTCTGCATAAGTGCCAACTCTAGGTTCACTAGTATCTTTCAGACTTTTCAAAAAAACTTGTACATAGCCTTTGGCTTCATCCTCTATAACCTCATACCCCAAAGGTTGAATCCATACAGTCTAGGGTTCAACAACTTCAATCATGCACACATCAAAGGAGACATGAAATATGATATCATCCTTGTATTTCTCAACAATTTTCCTAGGGATCATTTCTTGTTTATTCATATTGCTTTTGAATATAGCAAAGAATGTTGTCAGGGCATTGTCTCAAATCTTCAAATCACCCAAATTGTGCATATAATCAAAAAATTGATGTGCAACCAGTCTGGATGTGTCCCAAATCACCACATCATCTCTTCTGGGAAGTCTTCTAAGAAAGTAGAACAACAAACAAATAATCAAGGAGCCAAATTTAAATGCATATTTTTTCTCCTTGGTCATCTTTATATTCTCAAAAAACTATTGTCAGAGAAGTTCACACAAATCATAATCAACACCATTAGCTACCATGTCATAACTGGTGTAAATTATTATAGCAGACACTAAATTTTCTCTATTTGTGAAGTAGATCTTATGTTTGGTCATTATAGCTACATACTTCACAACATGATTAGTAATAGGCTACATTGCAAGATCCCTTCTATCAAATGTAGCTCCATTGAGTTCCATCACCACTTCATTCTTCACAGACTTCAACACCAATACTGGCCCGGTGTCACAAAGTTCGATAACTACCTTAATCACTTCCTTAGTTATAAGATGAGGTCTGTCAGTCCACAAAAACTTGTCATGCATTATTTTGAGGGTTGGTTTAACATATTTATCATCAATAGTGGAGCTTAAGTTAGGAAAGTAATTCCATCAATCCAACTTATTCGTAACAATATTTGAATACTCGAGTTTTATCAAGAAATCATCCTTAGTGAGCTCATTCTGCCAAATGTCTATTAATTTTCTATGATTATATTCCTTAGTTTTAATTTGAATGTACATCCTAGTGTCTTCAATGGGCATGACACCATGAGGAATCGATGAGAAGGTGCCCAAAGGATCATCTTCGAAAACCTTCATAAAATATTTCTTATAGGATGGTCTAGGTCTTTTCGTCACATTTACGACTACAAGAGTTGACATTCTTCAAAAAATCAAACTCTGATGATTTCAAAAAGATGATTCACACAAGCCCACAACAACACAAAAGAGTAAAATACCTTTTTCCTTCGTGAAAAAACCAGAACTAAGGTTCGCACAGCTTACTCTCCAAATCACCTCAAGAATGCTCCAAATCGCTCTCCACTTTCTTCAAATGCACAAGTGATTAAAATTCCTTAAAAATCCGCTTTATAAACCAATGTTCTATCCTCATTCATATTAAATTTGGTATATTTCGAAAAGCTAATAAAAACCCTCTTTATTGCACAGAAAAACCCTAATTTACTCTGCAAATGATCATGCCTGCATATTTTCTTCATGTTCCTTTTGCATAACCTTTTTTTATCCATTTCTTACAACATATCTTTGTGCCAAAGACTGACACGCCAAATATCCAGGGGGTTCAAATAATTTTCTATTAAAGCTCTCCCTAATACCATGCTGGGCCTAATTTCTGGAGGAATTTTATGCACCAGATGGGGGCACATATGCATTTGATGTTTTTGGCTCTTCTTTCTTTTTCCATATATTGTTCATTTCTTGCTTAACCTCATGCTTGTCAATTTTCTTCACTGGTTCATTCTTCTTTATAGGATCAGATTGCTTTCCTCCTTTACTTCTGCATACTCTTGAAATGTGTTTGGGTTTATTGCAGTTGTAGCAAAAAACATTTTTTTTAATTTTTTTGACCTCTTAACCCTTGATCTTCACTGATTTTCTTTGTGTCCAAATTTATTACATGTATAGGAGTAGCCAACAAAATATTGATTCATTCTACCTCCATTAAACCAATTCATCATCTGAGTTCTGCATTCATTAGCTCTATGTCCAATTTTCTTGCATGCAAAACATTATTTGGAGAAGGAACTAGTATACTGATTTATTCTACTTCTACTCTTTGTTGCCCTATGACCAAATTTATTGCATGAAAAACAAACACCATTGAAAGATGGATACCTTTGAGCATTTGGTTGTCTGACAAGTGGTCTTCTAGCAAATTTTCTAGGATTTCTTGTTTGTTTTCCTTTACCTTGAGTCTTTTGATTATTCACAGTGTTTGGGGTCTACACAACCTTAGAAATTTCACCTCCTTCCATTCCCAAACCACCTTTGTCTTTAGTTGGTTTTTGCCTTGCAATCAACTCATCAAGCTTGGTGGAGCTTGTCTTGAACTTATCTTCACAGAGTTTTTCTTTTTTCAGATCTACTCTGAGGTTTACCACTTCTTGTTCAAGCCTTGAACATTCATCAGACTTTCTTTGCACCACTATATTAAGAAAATATTCAGTTCTCTTCTTTTCCTCCACTTGCACCTTCAATCTGGTGATCTCTTCATTTGCTTGTTTTAATTGCTCACTCACTTTTCTATGTCTTTCTTTGAATTTCTTCAATTGCTCTTTCAATTTTCAGATGCATTCATTTGCCTCAGCAAGATTTTCTTTCAAATATTTGTTTTCACTTTCAACTTTGTCAAGATCATCAAGAGCTATCCGAATTTCTTCTTTATCATCCATTTGTCCCATTTTCAAGATCTTCCTCAAGTTGTTAGACTTTTTCACAGGAACCAAGCTCTGATACCAATTGTTGAATACCCAAGATACTGAGAGGGGGGAGTGAATCAGTATCTTCTTTAACTTATTTAACAAACACCATCCAATTACTCCAATGCATATAATAGTAAAAATGAGCAAGAGCATTGACAGAATATAAAAGCACACAACACATGAACACCAAAAAATTTACGTGGAAAACCCAAAATGGGAAAAAACCATGGTGAGGATTAGCTCACAATATAGTATAAGTGATTATAAGATATTACAAAGGGTGGCTCACTACCAGGACTCACTGTCCAAAATGGGAGGCTCACTGCCTACAAAAGATACAATAACAAAATGGCTTACAACCAGAATATGAACTTACACCTAACAAGTGTTGATTTAATTCCTTTGATGCTCAATAAACTCGCATACCAGCAAACATATATCCACCTTGATTTATATTTGCATTCATTCCATATCCTTCAATCTCAAAACCATCTAATATATATATATATATATATATATATATATATATCTAACTCATCTGCAAGCTCTAATTAGGTCGGACTAATTAGATGCATCCCTTATTCACGAAATAGATTAACTGTCAACTTCAAGTTTGTACAAAACTTATCCAAAAACAATTCAAGCATGTAGCATGCTATAACATGTTGACATGGACCAAAGATAGGTTACAATTACATCCGCACTACAAAAATTAATCCATTACAACATCAACTATTCATTAGGTTGGCCAGAGATAGACCTAATAGCAAAATGTAACAACAAAATAATGCCAACTTGTCGTACGAGCACCTAAACACATGAGATTCTAAACTTACAAGCTTCCAACATCCAAAAACTATTTCCCAAAACCGCAAGCAACGATAATCATCAGTGGAGGATTGCAGACCAAAATACCAAAGGATAATACCTACATATCAAATCAGAATACCAGATCAACCTTGAACTTAAATTTGCAGTTCCAACTCATATAACATGGTGATATCAATGGCAACACAAAAGCTGCATAATGATATGTTCTTATTCATTATTCCAACATAAGATTATGTATATATTGTAATGTGTATAAACCGAGTAGAAGCTGAGATGATGGAAGAGGAAGTTGCAGATGGTGTGAAATGTGAGAAGATAGTGGGGAAAAGATAGAGAGCAGGAAGAAATTAAATGAAAAGAGCAACAGGTTAGTAGATGGGAAGTGGCATGAGGTAAAGAGTGGTCACCCAAAGATGGATTCAAGGGAAACATGGTTGTTAGATAGTGAGTGTATATCTGCAGGTTATGATTCTTAATACAAAGCAAGGAGGCGACAAAAGAAATTGCCAAAAGAATACATAGGACAACAAGAAGATGTTGTTTGGAAGTTGTTATTGCATTGTTTTTCATGAAATCTTATTTGAATAAAGAGATGGTTTTATTTTCACATTTAATGCAATGTTGTGTCATTTGAAATCGATTTAAAAATTGACACAATAATTTGTGAATTTTTTATTTAATCATTGTGGAGACTTCTTGTAATTTGAGTTTAGCAAAATTTGGATGAGAGTGGTTTTCTTCTTATCAAGTGGTATCAAAGCCAGAGGTTCTAAGCATGCAAATAGAGTGCCAAGAGAGATGCAATTCGCACTAGGACCTACGAGTGGAGAGGAGAGTGAGCAGAGGTTTTGGGGGCACAAGCAGATCATCGAACGTGAGGTAGCTTGTGACAAAACCTATGTATAGTGGAAGAGTAATTGAGGAGCTCAAAAGTACCGTTGCAGGTGTTTGGAGTCCCAATCAGTTGAGGGCTGAAAAAATGCATAGTTGGAAGCATAAGTGAGAAGCTCGAAAGTATCATTGCAAGTGTGCAGAGTCCCGAATGATTAAGAGCAAAAAGCGCAAAGGAAAGTGGTAATGGCATATTACAGTAGATAAAGTGGAATCTTCATGAGGATCGAGATATGATTGCAATGTGTAGGTTGCAAGGGTGATTTGTAGAGAATACATGCTAGAGGAGGGCATGGAGAGTAGAAGTATTTGGCAGAGGGGGTTGGGCTATTTGGCGGAGGAGGTCAGGCTGTCAGCTATGGAGTTTGTTGGAGATTGTTCATAGTCTCGAAGAGTGGTTCTATCACTCAACTCCACCTTTGTGATACCATGCTCACAATTTTCTTACTCGACGTGTCTGATGTAGGTATCCCAAGCAAAGGGCAATCAACATCACCAAAAAACATATTGTTGAGAAAATTTGGTATAATTTCATGGGAAATGCTCTTACAAGCGTATTGATTTGTGTTGCCATAACTTTTCTTCTTTCGCATTATGTGAATATGTGGAAGATGCATTTTTAATAAAAATCTATTTCTTTGAAAATATGGTTTAATTGAATGATTTAGAATATCAAGAGACACAAAGCATACTTGAAGTCGATTAAATTGTTAGTTGAAGAGACAATGCATCATCTCCCCCATACGCAAATATCATTTAAGTATTGGTATAAGAAAGTGAAGAAGGAACATGATTGAGGAGGCAGGGGTTGCTTGGGAAATCAAAATCTACTGCAACCTCCATTTAGTCGCTCCAGGGAAGGGGAGTTAGGCATCTTTATTTGAAGAGACAAGAGAAATTGTAATGGGTGCCAAGGAAGAAGAGATATATCAATCGCAACTCATTGCCATGAGGAAGGAATGATTAGTTCTTAATGGATATGCAAGAATTCCCAACTTTGTTTGCTTTGAATTTAAAATTCATGACAAGTTCTTACATGTGGTGGTGCCCAGTAATAAGAAGAGGAGTTTAAACTAACAATTTAAAGCATAAGATTAGAAGTCATGTAGCATAGAAGAGTATTAAGTTTGTGTTGTGCGGGAAGATTGCAAGCGAGAGATACCGAATGGGCTGCATTCGAAAAGGGTGGACTATGAGAGTCTTTTCAATGCAAACATCCAAGTCATTGGATGTTGATTAAGGATTTCAAATACTAAATTGAAGACAGTTTGTAATCTTGTGAACAAATAGAAGGAACCCTGCGTGAAAAGGCATTGAATGGAGGAAATTTGAGCAGTAAGAACTCATAAGTTATATTGTATAGGAGTTGATATATCCTAATTAGTAAAAAGGATGTGATTGGCGATAAATAAAGATAAAACCCCATAGGTGGTGCAGATAAATGTGAAAGGAAGATCAAAATTTGTGCCTGTGGGGAAAGTGTAATATTGAGAAGTATATATTGAAAGTGGAAAAGTTGACATGGAGAATTCATATCTATTGGGATTGATAGAGAAGGTGCGGTGATTGGTAGGATGAAGGTTTTGGCAGAAAACCCTCTTTGAGTCAATGAATAGGGGTAGCATTGAAATTAGTGAATGTTGTTTGTGTAGAGAAAATTTGAGAGTGAAATGGGGACACATATGAATGGGGAGAGCTCATGTGGATGAAGGGGTGGCATAAGATTATGTAGTGTAATGTGTATAAGTTGGGTAGAAGCTGAGACAATGGAAGAGGAAGTTGTAGATGGTGAGGAATGTCAGAAGATAGTGGGGAGAAGATAGAGAGCAAGACAAAATTAAATGAAAATAGCAGCAGGTTAGTAGATGGGAAGTGGTGTTGGCCTCCTACAATGATTTAACAACTAATCCCTTACAGTTGTGATTCAGAGATTGGACATCTAACCTGAATAACTATTTCAATCATCATGAAGGTGCATTTAACTTGTCAACCCAAGGACGTAAACTTGAAATGGGTCAGCACAGTATGTGCACTAGGAATCCAAAGTAGCCACATTCATCCTACAACTAAGAAAGACACAATGTTGAAAGTAAATTGCTTGGAAGGAAATAACATAAGTGTTGAGAATCAACCAATAACTATACTAAGCTGAAATGCATGACAAAAATGAAAATTTGAGCGAACAAACAAGAAACTACTATGTCTTCTTTGGCTGCAAGAACAGTCATAGAATGGAATCCTAGTGGTTGCAAGAACAGACAGTGCTAGATTCTTAACCAATTACTGAATAGAAAATAATAACTAAAGTAAAGGACGAAATACTCACCAAGTGGGCTCCCTTGGATGAGTATCCCCTAAAACAAAGGTAAACTCAGATGCATGAACTTATAACTTCATTTTATTCATTGGAAAATATGAGTACAATCGAGCAACATGATTGTATTACTGAAAAACTAAGAATGTCAGTACATCATTAGATTAAGCAACCTCCTGAGAAGGAGTATCCAAGTCTTATTTAAAGAAGCTACCAACTAATCACCTAGCAAGGCAATCAACCCCAACAGATTCAAAGGATGCCACTTTAGGGAAAGCATAAAAAATGGAGAGACGGTTATGCATGCGCAGAATCTGGTCAGGCATGTTTTCCTTAATGTGAATCCAACACAACAGTAACACCTATATTTTCTCAACAAAAAATTAAGACCATTTACAAGGCAGTTACTACTTCGATTTGCATGAGGAATCTCCCACCATCAAGAGCCTTCCCTCCATTGAATGATCACCTTGTTGACCATTATGGCGCATGACCAGCTGGTGAAATCTTCCTCAATTGCAAGGCTCTAATTATATCTACATGACAATATTAGTACGCACAACAACTGTATATCTATAACTATCTTAAAGTGACAATCATTAATCCACATGTAAAATTAACATAGATAGTTCATATAGCATGTCAATGTCATTTAAAGGTTACAAAAATAAGCTTATGTCCAATGTCCATAGTTTTAAGGAAATATCATAGAAAAGGTCAACATTCAAGCATCAAAGTCTATGACAACTACAAAAAATGGATAATAAACTCTATCAAAAATGAACCATAAACTAGGCTCATCACTCCCCCAACCTAAGGTTTTGCTGGTCCTCCAACAAAGGAAGGGTTATTCTTTTGCTTGGTCAATGCCCTAAAATTTGTAGCTGCTAGTTGTCCTACATCAGTTTCTGATGTGCATGAATTAGGATCCCAATAGAAACCTTGTTGCCTTTCCAACCTGCCCCATCTCTGTCTCTCATCAGCTATGTCATATTGGTAATATTTGAAGTTTGGCACAAGCCAAAATAGGATAGGTGGCTGAAAAGTTGGTAGAAGCCAAAATTGTCCCTTTGTCCTCCCAATCCATATATATCTATCATCTCTCTTAAGTGTTGCAGCATAAAATGTATAGAGTGAGGCTCAACTTGTTTCAATTCATCAGTTAAGCTATTCCACCTTTGTGATAGGTATCCCATTACAAATTCCCCTGTAGTTTTTGCTATCTCCTCATATTCTTTATAAACTGCTTCTCTCTCATACATGATCCTATTGCCATAGCTTGGTCGGTAAATAATTATGTGCCAATCCCTGAAAAATGTCTCCAAGATTTCTAGACTCAACCCTGATGGACAGGGGAGTGTTGGATTCAATTTGCCTATAAGTCCTGAATTGTTTTCCCCAATTGATTTCGTTTTGTACCCAGGACATAAATGCCCTCAATTGGACATCTCCAACATTCAACAATGGATTCCAATCATGGTCTTGGGTCACAGCATAATTGTGCAAATAGAATTCACACAATAAATTCTTCATTTCAGGAGGAGCAATCCAATAAGCATTGAAAAATTCAAGAGGAGTCTCAATGGAAGGATTCAAACCTAAAACAATCCTTACTAGTTTAAAAGAAATATGCTTCTCCTTTAAATACATAGCATAGACCCTTGGAGGAGTCTTACACTCTAATATTTGAGGTACTAAGGCTATCATACTATCTGCCTTTCCTTTTAAAGCAACAATTTCTTCATTCTTATCTGCAATCTCTTCATTTCTCTTTTGAATTTCCCTCTTTAGCCTGTGTTTCTCCTCTTTCCATTCTTCTTCCCTTCTTTTCATAAGTTCATAGCTACCATGTGCATTGAAAAATCAAAGGGCCTATGTATTCTTACCAAAAAAAATCCTAGCACTTTTGCTTGTTCTTCATAAAGCTCCAGCTGCAGGGACTCTATTTGTTCAATCAATACCAACTGCAAGGGTGCTGACTGTTCTCCCAGTTCTAGCTACAGGACCTCTTGTTCTTGCTGCAGGAACTCTTGCTGTAGGAGCTCTTGATTTTTCTCATGCTCCTGGCTTCCAACTTGTTTTATGATGTTAGCAAGATCTTCCAGCGTTATGCTTTCTGCTTCCTCAAATATGTCCTTTTCCTTGACATTCACCTGCTCCATTGGAGCTTTTGTATCCTCTCGTGATGTTTCTCTAGGCTTAGGGATTTCCTCCGGAGATAAACCAAAGGCTAGCTCAACAGGTCTTAATTTTTTGGGAGGGCTTTCATGTTTTTCTTTGGCTGCAGGAAGAACAGTGTCAGCCTTTCATTTCTTAGAGCTGGGCACTTCTCTTTCTGTCATTTTTAAAAAAAAATTCCCTTCCTTATATCTAATTTATTCTTCTTCTATGCCCTAGTTCTCATTAGGATGCCAAGAGGAACATCATCATCAGAATCAAGAGAGGAACTTTCTTTATCTAAATGCTCTGCCTCTGAAGAACTAATCTTAATGGATTATTTAGCTACAAGAAGGTTTACAGTAGGGCTTGCACTAGAATTTGATGCACCAAGAGTGGCCCCAATATTGCTCCTTCTCCTACTAACCCTACATGGTTGAGGCAAAACCCTAAGTCACAAACACTTTGGTCCAATTTCATCAATATTCAAGAATTCTTCCCAAGACATATAGACACATCATGCAGAGACTTCTCAACTAATAATTTTATTAGACAATGGTGGGAAACAGAATTATCCATACCTTTTTGGGTCTCGACCGCCATGATTGAAAGAAGGTGGTATAGCACATTTGGCACATTCATTCTTCTCTCGTGCCTCATGTGATTCAAGAGTTTGAAATGCATAGAATGTAGATTCGACTGATGACCTTCATAGGTAATGTATTTCATAACATAAACAACTACTTGCTTCCATAGCTCAGGTAGAGAAGTTCTCTTCGCACCTTGTTTGTCCACACTCAATGGAGGGTCATTGGGTTCTGTAGGAATTTAGCCCTAGCTGACCTGGCATCTTTAGTAGCAGGGTAATGTTCACCATTGATAGGCAACCCTATAACTTCTGCAATCCTTTCTTCAGTAGTTGTGACCTCCAACACTTTTACCATGGCCTTTCCTTCAAAAAATATTTGGGAAAATTCCAATGCAACGTCTTCATCAAAACCATTCAGCTTTAGGAAATAATCTAACCATCTACAGTTTTTGAACTCGACCTCACAGAGTGCATCCTGTAGTAATACATCATGAATCGTGGCTTCATTTCAAATTAACCCACCTCCCATTGTTTAGTTGTTTGTAATCAAACAATCGCTCTGCAAAATTTCCCTTCCTGCAATCTTCGTCTGAAAGCTAAACTTCTCCTTCCTGCAACGCTGCTAAATTTCCAATGCTAGTGTCGTCTGAATTTTACCTTTTTGGCTTAAGATTATGATAGGAGCAATAAAGGCAATAAAGGAGTAATAAATGAAGGCTATGATGAGGAAGAATGGCAATGGTTGATGTCATTTCACACATGCGAGCTGTCGTCTCACTCAAAATTCAAATCGCCTCAATATTTAAACTTTACTGACATGAACCAATATGGACAGACACACGGACATGACATTCACACTTTCCCCCAACCTAAATTTGCACATGTGTCCTCACATGTGAGGTGGTAAGGACGATTTGACAGGGGCAGGGAATAATTACATGTTATAAAGAATGTCCATATTAATGTACAACAATTAAATTAATGTACTAAAAGATAATTAATATATAACAAGTTGATGTGCATGTACTTGAATTCTTGGAAGATTCATTGCAAAGATTATGGAGAAAGTACCGATCACTTTTAAGAAATCAGTTGAGCAATTAATGAAAGTGGAGTGCAACGAGGTGAAATGGAATGAAATGAAATGATGGAGGCGTGATGGAAGAGAGAGAAAGGTGGAGATGGATGGGCGGATGGGTGAAGAAGTGGACCCCCACAAAAGTGGAAGTCTTTATTATGACAAGTTACATACCTTAGTTAGCCAGAAGGAGGGACAGTAGGTCTACTTCCTTCGGTTGCAAGAAGTTCAGGTGTTGCATGTTGAGTGAACTATTGCAAGAACTCTTCCTTGGAAGTGGGCTTGTGATACAAGCTCATGAAATGACCATTGACAAATAGCTTAAATTTGATAGGGTCAATGGTATTGAGTTAAACAACTCCATTGGGAAAGACTTCAACAATCTCATATAGTCCTAGCCACCTTGTCTGCAATGTTCCTACATTATCCTAATACCTTGAGTCATAGAGCAATGCCTAGTCACTTGGCTGGAATTTCTTATCTTTTATGAATTTATCATGCCATTTTATTCTCTGATTCTGCACTACCTCAGTTTGATGCAAGGATGCCTTCCTCATCTCATCCAAAGCATTTAGCTGCATGATTCTATCATTTTGTACCTTAAAGATATCCATCCCCAAGTCTACTGTAGTCCTAAGAGTCTTATACTCAAATTCAATGGGCATTATAGTCTTTGCATACAACAAATCAAATGGAATAGATTTTGTAGTTATTTTCCAAGTATTTTTGTAGGCCCAAACAACTTCTGGTAGCTTGCTTGCCCAATCCCTTCTATGGATAGCCATTGTTTTGGTCAGAATGGCTTCAATTTCTCTATTGGTCACCTCAACTTGGCCATTGGTGTGGGGGTAATAAGGAGTAGACTTCATGTGCCTAATGTTGTACTCATTGACCAGTGTTGTAACAAGGGTTGAAGTGAATCGAGCCCCTTTATCAGTCACTACGTCTCTTGGAACCCCATACCGTGTGAAAATTTCTTCATAAAGAAATTTTGCAGCCTTATTATCTCTTGCATGCTTCATGGCCTTAACTTCTACCCACTTGGTTACATAATTAGTGCATACCAAGATATAGGATTAACCATTTGATGGAGGATCAATGGGTCCTACAAAATCCAATGCCCACTTATCAAAAGGAGTGATTAGGCGCCAATTTATGTGTGGTTGTAATATATGTCCTATAATGGCAGTTATAACAAATCAAACACATCTTCATGAAATGCATTATATAAAAGGAAATTGAAATGACATAAATAAAAGTTACGACTGTCCTCTTAATTCATCCCATGGTTCTCTAAACTCAAGGAGCCCTACAAAATCATGCTCTCAGATCTTATTAGTCCTACACATGAACCTGCATAAGATTGACAACTTAAGCTATGAGATGTTATAATGAAATTCTACATGTCTATATTTTTGGCTTCTCAATATTTGATGCTTGAAGATTAAATGATCCTACGATGAGATGATGATAAAATCTAGATGTTGAGATGGAGGATGATAATCTAATGGAAATGCTAAAAGAAAGATGAAATGAACTAAGATCCAAAATAAAATTGCCATTATAACACTATATGAACTAAAAATACAAGACTAAGCTAACAAACTCTCCAAATTCTCTCACAAATGCACTAAAATTCAGCAGCATAAGCTTATCCAAATCTTCATGTTGAAAAGTTATAGCAAAGAGTCTTATTTATAGATTTTCTAAGGTTCAAGGCGATGTAGCAACAATGGATGATCGGGATTGCGATCTTGCAGCATCAATGGTCGAGCACGAGGAGGTTGGAGAGAATCAGGGAGATGGTTCCCTTCAATAAGACAAAGCACCACGTGTTAAGGGAATCACAGAGAAGGAGGAGCCATGTGTCTCAGTTAGTTCCAAAATTGGTTGCAAATTTGTTGAAGATATTTCATATTTTCTAATTTATAAAATTCATTTTTGTGAGACACATGATGAGGTGGCAAGTGAGTTGGAGGTGGTTAGAGGAAGTATGTAGAAATGTGCTTAAATTGAATTAAAAATTCAATTTAAATGGAGATGGTAAATTAGCAAGATGCCAAATTAATTCCTTTGTGCATTTTAACCAATTTCAGAAGAATATGCCAATTTGAATTTAAAAATTCAAATTTAAGAGGAAGACGAAAAAATCAATTAAATAACAAATTGATTTAATTTGTCCATTTAACTAATTTAGAAAGAAAGTGAATTTTAGAAAAGAAGAATTAGAATATGAACCATATAAATAAATTTAACAATTTAGAGGAATTAAGAATATTAATCAAATAACAATTATTTAATTAATATAATGCTCCAGATCATTTTTGTGTGCATACACAACCTAGGGGTAAAGTGGCATCTCATCAGATTTGGTTGGCCGACCCATCCTCTGGCATTTGTCACACTTCCTTGTATATCTCCCTGAATCCTTGTGGAGTGTGGGCCAGTAATATCCTGTGTTCAAAATCTTCATTGTTGTCCTCTTGGCTGCAAAATATCATATGTCTCATCTTCCCTCACACATCTCCTCATGACATGATTTGGTCCAGTGTAGGACAAACATTCAACAATCCATGAGAAAGGAAAAGATTTTTCAATGAGCACCCTCCTCTCTTTTGGAGAGAAGTGAGGAGGAACTCTCCCTGCAACTAGATAATTAGCTATGTATGCATACCAGGGTGTATGCACATTGATGGAAAATAAATGCTCATTACGGAAGGAGTCATCTATGACTTGATTGTCCTCTGATGTATTCAGCCTTGAAAGAAAGTTTACAACAACATTGGCCTTCCCTTGTTTATCCACAATGGTTATGTCACACTCCTGCATCAGCAATAACCATCTTTCTAACCTACCTAAGATCAAGGGTTTATTCATGAGGTATCTAATGGTTGCATGATCAGTGTGCACAAAGATCTGGTAGCCTGTTATGTAGTGCCTGAATTTGTTTAGGGCATAGATCATTGCTAACATTTTTTTTTGTCAATGTATAGTTGAGTTCAGCTCCCTACAACTTTTTTCTAACAAAATAAATAGTATTTTCAATAGCTCCTTCTTTCTATCCTAAGACTGCTCCTATAGCATAGTCTAATGCATATGTATGGATGTGAAAAGGAAACTCCCAATTAGGACCCTTGAGTACAAGAGCATGAATTAAAGCTGCTTTCAAGTCAAAAAATGTCTTGTCACAGTCTTATGTCTATTGGAATTCAACATCTTTAGTTAGGAGATTATACAATGGTGCTGCCATCATGTTGAAGTCTTTGATGAACCTCCTATAATAACATGCATGTCCTAATAAACTCCTAACATATTTTTATTTTGTAGGGATAGGCATATTGGTGATCACCTCAATCTTTGTAGGATCTACTTGAATTCTTTTGTGAGAGATGTAGTGGCCAAAAACTACACCTTCCTGCATCATCATGAAGCACTTTTCACTATTTAAGGATAGATTATGGTCTTCACATCTTTGTAGTCCCTGACTCTCCTGAGATTTTCCAATGCTTCATTGAAATCAACACCATAGGTAGTGAAGTCATCCTATAGATTTCCATGCAATCATGAGAGATGTCTGAAAATATGCTAATGACTTCCCTCTAAAAAGTTGCAAGTGTATTGCATAAGCCAAATGGAAGTACTGATTAGGCATAGGTCCCCCATGGACAAGTAAAGGTGGTATTCTCCTAGTCCTCTAGTACAATTCGGATCTGGTTATAGCTACTAAATCCATCTAGAAAAGAAAAGTACTACTTTCCTGCAAGTGAGTCCAAAACTTGATCTATGAAAGGTAAGGGAAAATGGTCCTTTTTGGTGGCAGTATTAAGTTCTCTATAATCAACACAAACTCGCCACTTCCCTCCTTTTTTGGGCACAATCACCAATGGGGACACCCATTGACTATCTAAAATGGGGTAGATAAATCTTGTATCTAGCAATTTTTGTAGCTTCCCTTTTACAATTTCTCTCAATGTAGGGTTAATTCTTCTTTGTGGTTGCCTCACTGGTGTACAATCATTTCTTATGTATATCCTATGAGTGCAAAGCTTAGGGTCCAATCCCTTATTATCATGATAGTACCATGTAAATGCATTTTGGTGGGCCCTCATTAAGTTTGCCAATGACAGTTGGTGTTCTTCACTCAACTTGTTAATATTTAGAGATTTTCCTTCTGACACCTACACTTGTGTAGGTAACTCTACCATAGTTGCTTCACTAATGCTTGGTACCTTGATTTCATGTGGAAAAAATGTATGAGGCATACCTGTTGCTGCAAGAAGTTCAGTTTCAGAAAGAGCGACTGGAAGAAAAGTGGTTGCAGGAAGAGCAGGCAGGAGTGTCTTCACTAGATCAGCAGAACCAGATGCATGAGAGGATGATGTTTCCTCTACCTCACAATGGTTCTAGATTATGTTAGACAATACTTCATATTCATCTTGAAGTTGCATGAAAGAAATTTTTTCTAACATCATAAGTTGTGCCACAAAATTAACTTCCTCAATCTCCTCACCAACATGTGGTCATATGAGATCATCCCTATCATGGGAGGGCTGAGCACGAGGGTAGAGAACAAGATTTTTGGTTCTCTTTCTATCTGAAATGGTCATGTCTTCTGTCTGGCATCCAATATAAGCATTTTTTGTTGCTAACCATGGCCTTCCAAGAATAATGGGGTACCCGCCTAGTGTGGATTTAGGAGAAAGAACATAAAATATGTTGGGTACTCCCAAGAGTCTAAAGTTACCACAAGATCCTCTACTATACCATTAGGCTTAACAGTAGAATTATCAACAAGATGTCAGCCAGTTGTCCCATCACATGAACCGTAGTGGGGTCTTTTTTCTTCCTACCTGGATTCTTAAGGCATGCTTCCTTGATTTCTTTGCCATTTATGGGAACATCTTTGATGGCCTGAAATAGAGGTATTTGGACACATATATGCTTCAACTGATGTAAAATGTCAAAGTTTGTGTCCTCCTTCTCTTCCTTTTGTTTCACAGTTTCCAACCTTTGGGAAAATGGTGGTTCTAGTTCAGTTTCAGTCTATTTGACTAGGACTGGTTCAGGATTTTTAGGTGCACTTGGCTGAATGGGGACATTCAAAGGCTCCTCCTCTTCCACAGGAAGCTTAGTGATAATGGGTGTGGAAGGATCCGACAAAGTAGTTCCTGAATGCAAGAAGATGTCACTTATAGTCACAAAATATGCAGGGAATTGATTTGGATCAACAAAGTATACCGACTATTGTTGTGGTTTATTATTTGGGTTAGGTGTGGGTTGAGCTGGTAGCTGATTAGGTTTAGGTGCATTTGAATTTGAACTAGAAGGAGGAGGCATTATATCAAGTTGTTGGGGATGAGAAGGTGGTTGCATGTAATTGGTTGTCTAGTTTGGCCATTGCTATCCTCACCTTCATTGAGATGTTTGCTACCAGTTTCTTGAAGGTGGCTGCTAATTTTCTTGAAACTATTATCAATTCCCCCGAGGTTGCTACCACTGGGGTGGAGAGTTTTGGTGATTGGGCCAAGCATTTGGAGGGTTATTCCAAGGTTGTGGTGGATATCCTCCATAATTGGATAGATATGGGGGTTGCCTTTGGTTACCAGATGAATAAGAATTGAAATATGGCCCAACAAAAGATAGTGGATCTGGTGGCATACCCTGTCTTGGAGCCCATGGCCTCCTTTGTGCAACATAGTATACTTGATCATCTTCACCTTGGATTGGCTTGAACTTGGGTGTCATCTACTTACTATCAATATTAGCTATCATCTTGCATCTGCACTCTTTCTTTTGTTGTCTGCAATGAGAGCAATATTCTGCCAACATTGCCCCTGCATCCTCTTGTTTCTTTTTGGCCTGAAGTGAATCCATCTAAGTAGCGAGATTTTTTATGATGTCTTGCTTGAAGTCTTATAGTAAGTGAGTAATATTCATCCTTGAAACTCCACTGGTAGATGACTTACCCATGGAGGATTGGTAAGCTCTCCCCTTCTTTGAAGTTGCCCTAGAATAGTTCTGACATATCTTCTTGATATCCTTCCAAGGAACTTGGGTGATATCTCCTCCTCCCATCAGGTCCAAGGCATCTGTGCAGTTGTCATTAATTCCTCTTAAGAAAAGTAGCTTTTGTGATTCTTCATTGAGTGTATGGTGTGGAGATTTATGTAAGAAAAACATAAACCTTGAAATGTAATCTTCCAGGCTCTCATCTTCCTTTTGTTGCATCCTAAAAATGTCATCTCCTCTCATGTCACTTCCCCTATAATATTCCTTGTATTTCTCAAGGAACATTGTCTTCATGTCCTCCCAAGTGTCCATAGTATCTCTGCCTAGGCTCACTAATCATCTTAATGCAACTTCTTTCAATGTGGTAGGGAATAGCTTAAGCTTGTGGGAATCATTGGTATAGTCATAACTCATGCAGAGTATATCAAACTCGAACAAGAATGTAACAAGATCTTCTATGACAAGTCCATAGAACTTAGAAAGGACTGAAGCAAGGATATTTTTGAGGTTTTCTACTTCATTTTGATGAGCAATGGAGAAAGGAAAAGCTAGTTGGTTAGGTCTGTTTCTATTTGCATCACCCATGCCTGACTGATGAAGTTCCAAAGCAAAGGGGTCTTCAATCAGATTTTAATTTTCAAAGGAAACTTCAGAACTGGTCAGATCTGGAAATGTATCAGCAAAGGGGTGTGGCTCTTCTTCTTCTTCATCTCTTGGCAGGTTCTGATACTCAACTAATTGGAATGAATCAGGATTATTAGGAAGGAATCTCCCATGAGCATCTCTCCTCCTCCCTCTATGCATGCGGTATCAACTCAATATCAACTGGCTTACACAAAGAATTGGAAAAAGAATAGGGGGTCATTACTTTCCTAAATAAGGGGTATACTAAGAACAAACTTCTAGAAATACTACAACAAGAAAAACTATCAATGACTCTAAAGAACTTCCTAGTTTGACACGATCCTCAACAACAGCGCCAAAAATGTTGGCCTCCTACAATGATTTAACAACTAAGCCCTTACAGCTGTGATTCAACGATTGGACATCTAACCTGAATAGCTATCTCAATCATCATAAAGGTGCATTTAACTTTTCAACCCAAGGACGTAAACTTGAAATGGGTTAGCACAATATGTGCACTAGGAATCCAAAGTAGCCACATTCATCCTACAGCTAAGAAAGACACAATGCTGAAAGTAAATTGCTTGGAAGGAAATAACATAAGTTTTGAGCATCAACCAATAACTATACTAAGCTGAAATGCATGACAGAAATGAAAATCTGAGCGAATAAACAAGAAACTACTATGTCTTCTTTGGCTGGAGGAACAGTCATAGAATGGAATTCTAGTGGCTACAGGAACAGACAGTGCTATATTCTTAACCAATTACTGAACATAAAATAATAACTAATCTAAAGGACATAATACTCACCAAGTGGGCCCCCTTGGATGAGTATCCCATAAAACAAAGGTAAACTCAGATGCATGAACTTATAACTTCATTTTATTCATTGGAAAACATGAGTACAATTGAGCAACATGACTGTATTACTGAAAAACTAAGAATGCCAGTACATCATTAGATTAAGCAACCTCCTAAGAAGGAGCATCCAAGTCTTATTTAAAGAAGCTACCAACTAATCACCTAGCAAGGCGGTCAACCCCAATAGATTTGGAGGATTCCACTTATGGGAAAGCATAAAAAATGGAGAGGTGCTTATGCATGCACAAAATTTGGTCAGGCATGTCTGCCTTAATGTGAATCCAGCACAGCAGTAACACCTATATTTGCTCAACAAGTAATTAAGACCATTTACAAGGTGGTTACTTCTTCGATTTGCATGAGGAATCTCCCACTATCAAGAGTCTTCCCTCCATTGAATGATCACCTTGTTGACTGTTATGGTGCATGACCAGCTGGCGAAATCTTCCTTAATTGCAAGCCTCTAATTATATTTGCATGACAATATTAGTATGCACAACAACCGCATATCTATAACTATCTTAAAGTGACAATCATTAATCTACATGTAAAATTAACATAGATAGTTCATATAGCATGTCAATGTCATTTAAAGGTTACAAAAATAAGCTTATGTCCAATGCCCATGGTTTTAAGGAAATATCATAAAAAGGTCAACATCCAAGCATCAAAGTCTATGACAAATGCAACAAATGGATAATAAACTCTATAAAAAAATGAACCATAAACTGGGCTCATTAAGTGGCATGAGGTAAAGAGTGGTCACTCGAAGGTGGAGTCAAGGAAAACATAGCCTTCAAACAGTGAGTGTATACCTACAAGTTATGATTCTTAACGCAAAGCAAGGAGGTGACAAAAGAAATTGTCAGGAGAATACAGAGGAGGATAAGAAGATGTTGTCTGGAAGTTGTTATTGTATTTTCTTTCATGAAATATGATTTGAATAAAGAGATTGTTTTGTTTTTACATTTAATACAATGTTTTTTTTTAATAAAAGGCTTGTGGCCGACATTTAATGCAATGTTGCGTCATTTGAAATTGATTTAAAAATTGACACAAGAATCTGACAATTTTTTATTTAATCGTTGTGGAGTCTTGTTGTAATATCAGTTTAGCAAAATTTGGATGAGATTGGTTTTATTCTCCATCAAGTGGTATCAAAGCTAGAGGTTTTGAGCGTGCAGATATAGCGCTAAGGGAGAGGCGGTTCACACGAGGATCTACGGGTGGAGAGGAGAGTGAACAGAGGTTTTGGGGGCACAAGCAGAGCATTGAATGTGAGGAATCTTGTGACAAAACCTATGGATGGTGGAAGCATGATTGAGGAGCTCAAAAGTACCATTGCAGGTGTGTGGATTCCCAAATAGTTGAGGGTTGAAAAACATAGAGTTGGAAGCGTGAGTGAGAAGCTCAAAAGTATTGTTGTAGGTGTGTAGAGTCCTGAATGATTGAGAGTGAAAAGCACAAAGGAAAGTGGTAATGGAAGATTACAGTAGACGAAGTGGAATCTTTGTGAGGATTGAGATATGATTGCAGTGTGGATGTTGCAAGGGTGAGTTGTAGAGAATACATGACAGAGGAGGGTATGGAGAGTAGAAGTATTTGGTAGAGGGGGTCAGGCTATTTGGTGGAGGAGGTTGGGCTGTCAACGATGGAGTTCACTGTAGATTGTTCACAGTCTCAAAGAGTGGTTATATCACTCAGCTCCACCTTTGTGAGCCCATGCTCATAAATTTCTTACCTGACGTGTCTGATGTAGGAGCATTCTAGGTGAAGTGCAATTCACCAAAAAACAAATTGCAAAAAAATGATATGATTTCATGGGAAACACTCTTACAGGCGTGTTGATTTGTGTTGCCACAAATTTGCTTCTTTCACATTTTGTGAATATGTGGAAGATGTATTTTTAATAAAAATATTTTTCTTTGCAAATATGGTTTAATTGAATGCTTTGGAATATCAAGAGATACAAAGCATACTTGAAGTCGATTAAATTTTTAGTTGAAGAGGCAACGACTCATCTCCCCCATTCGCCAATAACATTTTATTGGTTTAAGCAAGTGAAGAAGGCACACAGCTGAGGAGGCAAGGGTTTCTTGGGAAAGCAAAATCTATTGAAACCTCCATTTAGTCATTCCAACAAAGGGGAGTCGAGAATCTTTGTTTGAAGAGACAAGAGAAATTATAATGGGCGCCAAGGAATAAGAGATATATCGTTCGTAGCATGCTTCCATGAGGAAGGAATGAATAGTTCTTAATGGCTACGTAGAAATTCCCAACTTTGTTTGCTTTGAATTTAAAATTGATAACAAGTTCTTATATGTGGCGACACCCAGTAATAAGAAGAGGAGTTTAAACTAGCGATTTAAAGCACAAGATCATAAGTTGTGTAGCATAGAGGTGAGTATCTAGTTTGTGCAGGAAGATTGCAAGTGAGAGATACCAAATGGGTTGCGTTTGAAAAGGGTGGACTATGAGAGTCTTTTAAATGAAAACATCCAAATCATTGGAAGCCAATTAAGGATTTTGGCTACTAAATTGAAGACAGTTTGTAATCTTGCGAACAGATGAAAGGAACCTCACATGAAGAGGCATTGAATGGGGGAAGTTCAAGCAGTAAGAACTCATAAGTTATATTGTATAAGAGTCAATATATCCTAATCAATAAAAAGGATATGATTGGGTTTGATAGAGAGGGTGCAGGGACTAGTAGGATGAAGTTGTTGGCAAAACACCCTCTTTGAGTCAATGAATAGGGGGTAGCATTGAAACTAGTGAATGTTGTTTGTGCAGAGAAAATTTGAGAGTGAAATGGGGACACATATGAATGTGGAGAGCTCGTGTGGCTGAAGGGGTGGTATAAGATTATGTAGAGTGTAATGTGTTTAAGCCGAGTAGAAGCTGAGACGATGGAAGAGGAAGTTGCAAATGGTGTGGAATGTGAGAAGATAGAGAGTGGGACAAAATTAAATGAAAAGAGTAGCAGGTTAGTAGATGGGAAGTGGAATGAGGTAAAGAGTGGTCGCCCAAAGGTGGATTCAAGGGAAACATAGCTGTTAGATAGTGAGTGTATACTTGCAGGTTATGATTCTAAATCCAAAGCAAGGAGGCGACAAAAGAAATTACCAAGAGAATATAAAGGATGAAAAGAAGATGTTGTTTGGAATTCGTTATTGTATTTTTTTCATGAAATTTTATTTGAATAAATAGATGGTTTTATTTTCATATTTAATGCAATGTTGTGTCATTTGAAATTGATTTAAAAATTGACACAAGAATTTGACAATTTTTTATTTAATCGTTGTGGAGTCTTGTTGTAATAGGAGTTTAGCAAAATTTGGATGAGAGTGGTTTTCTTCTCCATCAGATACGCAAGGTGGCAATGAAGATGAGTACACTAGAATCTATCGTGCCTTAGACAAGCCTCCTCATTATTTAAGAATATATTATATTCTTGAGAGGAAAGGATGCTTAGAAAATGGAGCTAGAGTGCATATACTTGAAGGCCATATTATTGGATGTGTAATTAATGGATTGGGAGAAGACATAATGCATGCTATAGAAAAACTTATAACTTGGTCTTTCTTTCAAATTATGGGTCTCAAGTTGCCTTTTTGGAAAAAGTAACTTATGTCCACTTATTGTAATTATAAGAAAAAATCAATTTTTCTTTAAAAAAGGTGAGTGAAATCTAACCAAAATAAAACTTATTTTTAATTTATTATATTTCAAAAAGGTAGTTACCAGGTGGTTAGAAAGTAGTTACAAAGTGGTTATCAGGAGAAGCCTAGAAATACAAGGTTATTTGTATTGTAAGTGGGGGACTCTTTAAGAGGGAAAGCTTTTGAGAATAACTTTTTGGAGAAATTTATGACTACTTTTGGTTTGACACTATGTATAGATGGACTTTTGGAATTGTATAATTTTAAAAATATAATTAATAATTCTTTTTGGTTTGTATATTCCAAATGTATTCATGTATTATTATTACTAATTTCTCGTATGTTAAGTTAGTAATCTCTCTATGTGATTGTAGAAACCATTGGTAATCTATGTAGTTAATGTAATAAAAAATAATCATATATTGGTATCTTGGTTTGAATGTGTTGAAGTGGCCACCTCTTCATATTTTGAGGTTCATTATCTTTATTTCATCATCATTGCACATTAAAACATGCATTATGGTAAAACCCTCTCCTAATTTGTCATAAGTTGTGAAATTTCAGTTGGCATTCATATGTCTACTGTTGGGTTTTTTATAGTTCATCTTTTTTTAGTTTTTCCCTTTTCCCTTTATTTACTTTATGGTTAGAAGTACACAAAAATCTTTAAAACCATATCGTATGAGGGAGTTTCCCCTCTCAAATGTATAGGAAAGTTGTTAGTCCAATAACAACTTATCCAACTATTGAAACATTTGTCATTGCTCGTTGGGAAAGTCACTTTGAAATCTGTAATGAAAAATCTATTTACCAACAAGTACCTTACTTGTTTTTCAATGAATGATACATTCTATATGTTTACACACATAATTAAGACAACTCAAAAATCTTTGACATTGCCCTAAACCTATTAGCTTGTTTAGAAATTGAGCCATCTTCTATGAAATATAAGGTTGCATTTGAATTCAACCATTCATAATTAACACTCCAACAAATTCAACATCTTCTTAGAAGAGTTTATTTTTATGTAGATCCTTGTTTAATCTATTTCCATTATGATGAACAAGATCTATAAATTAGAGAAGACGTTTACAATGTTCGTTAGTATTAGTAGAAAATTAGAAAGTCATAAATATAATTTTCTATATAAATATATTGGGGAGCATAAAATTTATCCATCCATTGCTAGAATTAATCCAAAATATATGACTAAGCATTCATATAGTCTACCCAAATTTAGGAATCTCTGCTACATAAAGAACATAATTAGTCAGAATTAGTATTAGATTCATGTCAAAAATCAATGTTTTTTCTATTTTGAAATTATAAAATCAATTAAAACCATGTCAAGTTTATGTCAAAAGAGCTTACATCAATCCAACTTAACATTGGCATGCCTAATTTACAAAGGCATGTCAAATTTTAGGTTGACCCTGTGTCAATCTAGTTTCCTTTAGTTATGTATTCACGTGACTATAGGGACATATTAGTGTTGCCTATGGTAGAAAAAATTAAAAATATTTTTAATATAATTTTGAAAAATAATAATATGTAACTAAATAATTATAAATTATATATAATTTTAATTTATTATATAAAAATATTCATCATAACCAACACTTTTGGAACAAAAATATATATTATTGGCTAGAAAAAGTGCACAATAGCTTCATAGATGAAAACATTATAATTATTCATCTACAATACACAAATGGAGGGAGATGTAAAAAATTTCTCCCTTCAAATATACAATATATATAAATAAGATATAAAAACACTAATCATCCCCATCCTTTTCATTAGTGACCTCAATCACAATGTCTAAAGCATGAAGGAACTCAACACCAAAGTCAAGATCGTCATCATCCTCCTTTAGAAAATCTACACCCTCCATTAACAAAGATGGATGGTCACCACTACAAATATGATTTATTAAATGTTGTTCAATGATAAAATAAATTTATTAAATAAAGTGAACTGATCAACGAAATAACTGATAAAATTCTTCCTAGCATATGGCTCCTCTCATGGGATTTTGTATTCTATACATTTTCTTTCAAATTTTTCCAAACTTCTTTTATCACTTTTAGGTGATAATGGTGTTCTCATAATATATAATAAACTTACAAATAAATTCATAAAACTTATAAAAATTTAAATCCATGTATCCATTTATAATTGAAATACAATTTAAAATTAATATATGTGATAAACTTGCATAAAGGTCAACCTAATTTACATTCATTCTTCCCAAACAACGAGTCCCTTGCTTTCCCCAAGTCACTCTCATTTTGTGGGCATAATCTTGAATACTCTCAACCCTTACATCGTTTTCAAAGATTAACTTACAAAAAAATATTTCAAGTAAATTTTATCGAGGTACCATATAATTTATTTTATGTGAATGCAACTCTATTAGGTTTTTAGGGTCTTTGCTTCTTCTCTTCTATATTTCCCTTGTAATTTTACTACAAACTATTGCAATTAAAGGATTAATAATTTAAATATTTAAATTTTAAAAAATATTTATATGTATTAACTCATTATGTTGATGTTTAAAGCAGCGTCGTGGTCTTCTTCCAACAATCTCCTTCTACATGTGATAAATTAAATAATAGCTAAGGCTATTTAATTTATATTATAGCGATTGGATTAATTCAAGAGACACGTCATTAACAATACATGGTGATCAATTAATGAAGAGGCGCTTCATTATGAAACATTGATTAATATTTAATCATTTCTAATCTAGGTCGACTTATGTTTAATTATTGTGAATATGAATAAGAGGTTGACCTTCTTGAAGAGTCACCTTATTTGGTATAAATATAAGATGATAATCAAGTTAATTCAATGTCATTCGCTTTTCTTAGAAGAAGTTCGCACTTTTTCAAAAGTTCTTCATCTGAAGCAGCAGACAAATATTCAATGCAGCAAGTTGAATTCAAGGAGAAACTTATTCATTTGTGTCTATGCATCTAATAGAGGTGCTATTATTCATTGTATCAAATTCGGCCTTGTGTTGGACCTGAGTTGTAAGCAGATTTTTGCTATTATTCTCAAATATATCAGAGATATATTTGTTGGGTTTTTTCCCCTCAAGTTAGGAGGGTTTTCCTAGGGTATCTTGTGTTGTTCATTGTCTCATGTGTTGCATTTTTTTCTTTCATGTCTGATCATTAAAAATCAACATGGTATCAGAGTAGGTTCAAGAACACTTATCAGATTTGGCTAAGGCATGAATTTCTAATTACACTCTCAGATCACACTGCAATGACTATAATCTTCATTCTTCAGGAATTCATAGAATGAACACTCTACGAGCAATCCAAATGGAAATACATGCATCAACAGATATATAAATATGTATCGATCTAGAATTGATAAGGCTGAACTCGTTTACACTGGATGTGGAGGTGATTTCAGATCTTGAGGGTAGCGATCACCACATCTAGCGATCTCTGCCTCGGGATGGCGTCGATCGCCCAATACTTGATTCTATCTATCTTTTGCTTGTTTTTCCCTCTGTGAATCATGTGGATTATGCATGCTAACACAATGTCACTGCTTGAGTAAATGTCGTGACTCTGAGTAAGGCATCTATTGTTGCGTTGAGTCTCTTGATAATTGCTATGACGTGTAGCGGCCAGAGCCATGAGGCTCTGCCTGGACGCAACTAGTGATCGCTCCTTCTATTATCTGAGCCCTTGTATGTATACCAATGGGATTCTGATCACACTAGTTCGGGAGTTCTGAGACATCATCTGGAATCAGTGCACTCACAATTACGATAACACTGGGTGATTTATCTTTCAGTTACGGTAACTCACAGGAGGGAACAAAAATGCAAGGCGACAGGATATATTCAACCCCTTGCAACATTTTAAAAAAAGAATCAATTTTGATAGAAAGTCATTCAAATCACTATGGTATGGATGTTCGAGTTTCTTAGCCGCGAGACGTGGAGCTAAACACGATCATGCAGAATGACATTTTGAGATTGCTTCAACTCTATTCATTTATTAAGGAATCATAGAAATTGCTTAAGGATTTATTGAATTCTTCACAACTTCGTGAAGAATTAATTCTTGGCTACTGTATAATGGCACGGGTTGTTTCAGCTGTGCGGGTCAATCTATGAAATGATATTTTATCAAGATCTCCAAAAGGTGTTATCCAAGATCTTTGTTTCAACGGTAATCTAGTTAGGTCTTATCTATGAGGTAAATTCAGGCTTCTCTCTCCTTAAAATGATGGCATACCATCAATCTGAGGAAAGTTTAAAGAGTTTGATTGAGAAGTTGTTTCAGACCCTTGTTGTCAAACATTAGCTGAATAGAGAAGTCACCTTCAATACTTAGAGCAGAAGTATTGGCACATATGTATGGTGAGGTTTGGGTAAAGGATTCCTAAGTCGGTAAAGACCTTCTTTTGATATTCAGTTACAATCAAAGTCAAGAGTTTGCACTGAGAGTAGTAGCAATTAACACCATTGCAAAGGGCAGAGAGAGCAGATATTATGATTGTTGATATCGATTCCTCATTTTCTACATACAAGATTTTGATTTCAATGAGATAAGTATTGCATGGTTAAATAATGTTCATGAATTGTTATATGGTTATTAATTCATGCTATAACATTGTAATGGTAAATCATGTATGCTTCTAGCATTGGTATTTCTCTTTGAAATAGTTGAGTTATATAAACTATTAAGTAATCTCTTCTTAATGTGCATTAGGATGGACCAAGAGATTGCTTTCAAAAGAAGAAGAGAATGGAGTCACAACTTGCAGTCATGGGACTGAGTTGGTGGTTGAAGACATATCTTGAAGAACCTATTAAGGTAGTCCTTGTGATCAATTTCTTCGAAGAGGAGAATTTAACCTTCAAAGGGAGTTTTGTAACTCATTGAGAAGAAGTGAAGATTACTGTATTGCAAGGCTAGGTGCTAAATCCTTAGAGGATCCCTTTAGCTGCTAAGATTGGAATTGATCAAGACTGTCATTTGGATTTGACATTGGTAATCTGGGTTGAGGTCGAGGAGGTCAATCTTGAACTCTCTACAGTTTCAAAAGTGTGCAATATTCTCTAAGGCAAGCATTGGAGGCAATCTTGGACGAAGAGGTCAGAAGGTTGTTGCAGGTGCTTAAAGATTCAGAGGGAGCCTACTCAACCTAAAGGAGATGGTCATATTGTTGATTCGAAGAGTACCTCTGGATGTTGTTTCAAGTTGAGGTCTAATGATATCCTGGTGTAGCAGGAAGTAGTCTTTTATGGCACTGAGTACAACAAAGGTCGAGTACATTATAGCTTGTGTGGCAGATCGAGAAGAAGTGTGGCTTCAAAAGCTCCTTGAAAGATTGTTTGAACAATCATTGGAGCCGACTATCATCCATTGTGATAATCAAATCTTTGAGAAGCTTTTTGTCATTCCAATGTTTTATGACAGAACTAAGCATACCACTATATTAGAGATATGGTATTGAGGAAAGCAATTTAGTTGAGATATATCAACACTGATGAGCAGATGGCAGACATTCTCATCAAGCATCTTTTCAGGATAAAGTTTATGTACCTTCGAGAAAAGCTTGATATGGTGGAGAATGAAGCCCTAGGTGAGAGGGAGTCTGAGTATCAGTGATCCTCTTTAATGCATTTCTCTTTGTGAGAGATTTGAGGTGCAAGCCCTTGTTAATGCATTTCTCTTTGAGATTTGAGGTGAAAGCCCTTGTTTCCACCCTTTGGGAGAGCTATGGTGGATTTCATGTGTGTGACACCATGACAACATCATGTGAGAGAGTCCATGATGATTTTTGTTTGTACTTGTGTTTCACCCTCTGGGAGAGCCATGGTGATCGTCACAATGAGGTGACAACATCACGTTGAGTGATGAACACTTGTACATACCATCCATGGGTGTAGCTATAATGGTTGATATCATGGTGATGTGATATCTTTCTTTTCTATCCATGGGTGTAGCCATGATGGTTGATATCACGATGAGGTGATATCTTTCTTTTCCACATATGGTTGTAGTCATTGTGGTAGACATCATGATGAGGTGATATGTCTTGTTCAGCTAGAAGAATCCTCCCTAGCTGAGAGGGAGTGTTGATGTTTAGAGCAGCGTCATGATCTTCGTCCAACGATCTCCTTCTACATGTGATAAATTAAATAATAGCTAAGGCTATTTAATTTATATTATAGCGATTGGATTAATTCAAGAGACATGTCATTAACAATACATGGTGATCAATTAATGAAGAGGCACTTCATTATGAAATATTGATTAATATTTAATCATTTCTAATCTGGGCCAACTTATGTTTAATTATTGTGAATATGAATGAGAGGCTGACCTTCTTGAAGAGTCACCTTAGTTGGTATAAATATAAGATGATAATCAAGTTAATTCAATGTCATTCAGTTTTCTTAGAAGAAGTTCTCACTTGTTCAAAATTTCTTCATCTGGAGCAGCAGACAAATATTCAGTGCAACAGGTTGAATTCAAGGAGAAACTTATTCATTTGTATCTATGCATCTAAGATAGGTGCTATTATTCATTGTATCAAATTCGGCCTTGTGTTGGGCCTGAGTTGTAAGCAAATTTCTGCTATTATTCTGAAATATATGAGAGATATATTTGATGGGTTTTTTTCCCTTGAGTTAGGAGGGTTTTCCTAGGGTATCTTGTGTTGTTCATTGTCTCATGTGTTGCATTTTCTGTTTGCTTTCATGTCTAATCATTAAAAATCAACAATTATTACCTACACATGCCTATTCATCCTCCTTAACTCATCTACTATAAATTAATCAATTAATTTGAGATTGTAATTTGTTGTGTCAAACTCATACATAATTATTTTTTTAGCCATTGTCTATGTGTATTGAGCATAAATGTGTATTGTAGAGGGTAATTTTATCATAAATTTTTTGGGCTTCAATGATGAATACTCTTTTTTGAAATAAATATAAATAGATATAAACATTGTAAATAACAAAATTTAAATTTAAAATGATAAACTCAAAAAAAATCTTAGCAAAAAGTACTTGTCACAAAAATCTAATATTTCATCCTAATCATTCAAACATAATTTGACATTGAGTGAACCTAATCTTTGGTATATAAACTCATCTCTAGATAGACGAATTATCATTGCTTCATCATTATGCCTAGGTGATCAATCATTGCCACCATCTCCCCTAAAAAGGGTCGGAGAAACTCATCGAGGCTTCTAAGGGTTACAATTTGGTGTTTTATATTACAATATCTCAAAGTTCTAGCTATGTATATACCATTGATTGAAATATAATGTAGAGGGTGCATCAAATACATTATAAAAGATGTAGATTTTTAGTATAAGTACAAATAGTTTAAAACATATAAAATAAATAAGTAATATTAAATTAATTAACTAAACTTGTACAAAAATCTTCAAAACTCCCTATATGCACTAGAGGATGGTATGTAGGGATCAATTCCCTCACTTCACAAGTTTATATAGGAGGAGATTTATCATTAATGAAAGGAAGCTAAGGTGAAAAACTTGAACCTACACTAATCTAAGAGGAGAGATGAATAAAAATATGATCTAAAATAACTTGTAGGAAGTAAACAACATAATAAAATCATTCTGAAGAATATGTAATGCTGATGACTGTGTTCCTCCTTTTTGGCTGATAGTGCATTGCGTTTGGGTTGATATTTACTCTTTGTAGTTTTCTTTAGTTTCAACTGCTCTTTTTGTAAAGGGTTTTGGGCCCCTTCAAAACCCATTATTTACCTCTAATCAAAAATATAATAAATGATTCCCCATAAAAAACTCAACCTCTAAACATTCAACTAATATATTAATCAACAATAATATTAGTTATAATTCACTTAACACAAGGATTCTTCATACAAGATAACACTAACACTCAGATATAGAGTAGTAATGACAACATAACAATAACTCATAATACTCTATATAAACTCCATCTCAGTCACCTAATAAATAGAGAAACCAATACATGAAACTACTGAAGGGAACTACAAAATAATGAGCTAATACCACCCAAAATTTATACTAAAATCCCAAGAGAAGTCCTATAAGAATATGTTATAACATATCATAGTTGTTCTCCCAGCTTGGGTGCTCAAATTTGTCTTATTCAAACCCTCCAAATATGCTTTATGATAATCATAATGATATGTCATAGGTTGATGTATGTTCTCAGTCAATTAACTCTTATGTGTCATATATGTTCTTACATTCCTAGTATGGGAGGACTAAATTTTGGAGACCATAACTTTTACTCTAGGAATCTAATTGAGCCTATTTTTTAAATTAATGATCTTAGAGATATTTACATCACCATAACTAATTTTTTTTAGTTAAAGTCTATTTTGGTATTTTTTAGAAAAGATAATTATGTCCTAGAAATTGAATTTTAAAGATTACAATGCAAGTTTTGGACACCTTTCCTAACATTGTCCCACTTTCTAAACACTTTGCAAGAGAAAATGGAATACTAATAGTGTCAAGTATCTGCTAGGATTGGAGAGGACCATAAACCTGTTTCACCATTTGAATTTCTTTGTGCCAAATATCTTTATTAAAACACTTGCAAAATTCTATAAAATATCAACTTTCTCTAGCAATGCCTTCTCATGTTCTGCCATGTCATAAAATTTGATACTCAATATCAATATATTGTGTTTTCATGTGAAAGGCCAAGTTCTTTTCTAATGTGATGGAACTATAACTATAACAATAAACTTCAAATTTTATCTAATACACCTCAACATACAAACACAATCTTAGAATCCCAATGGAATCCTCACATGCATGAGTGTATGTCATGTGCTTTATCTCTATTATGAATAAAATGGTACTATTGAATAATCTAAATACATAGATATTGGTGGACATTATATTGTTGATATCCCCTATCCACATGAAGTTGCATAACCTTGTACATAACATATGGAATACTCAAAAGTACCCTAGACAAATACCTAGACCCCCTTCACTAAAACCTAATATTTTCATCCAATTTTATCCATGTAATAGATCAAGACTCCAACTTCTTGGGCAATGTATGATTTGGTGTAGACCATACATACGACTCTCAATTGTACTAACATGGGGAACTAAACTTATTTACTCCATATCTATGGATGTCTTAGGACACTTCTCAACTAAAAGCTTTGTTCCCACATAAATAATCTAAACATTTATCAGTTTAATGTCAACCATATTGAAATACTACAAAACAAGCTCAACATACTTCCTTTGACCAATCCAAAGTTTTTTGTTATCCCTAGCCCATGTAGTTTTCATCCCAAGGATGTACTTGGTGGCTCCTACGTCCTTCCAAACTAATGAAAGCTATAATTAAGTCCTTATTTATTTCTTCATCATTACCAAATAACAACATATCATTGACATACAAAGTGATAATGATAAAATAATCGTTGTTCTATTTATAGTAAACACAATAATCTAACTTGCACCTTATAAACCCCAACCTCAACATATGAATTGAACTCTTTATACCATATTATAGGAGATTTATTGTAACATAGAGTGATTTCTTCAATATTAAAACTAAATTTTCCTTACCCTTCTCAGTGTAGTGCTTTGGTTGTGACATCTAGAACTCGTCTTCTAAATTAACATGCAAGAAATTTGGCTTTGTATCCATCTACTCAACCTCAAGATCAAAATATGTAACAAAAAAAAATAACATTTTACTAGATTTAAAATTTACAATAGGGAATAAAATATCACTAAAATATATTACCTCAACTTGGGAATAACCTTTGGCAACCAATCTCTTTGTACTTCTCAATATTACCATTACAAGCCAACTTATTTTTGAACAACCTTTTGGAGACAAAAAAAATCAATCTTTCAAGTAATTAAACAAAGACCCATGCATTATTCTTCCTTACTATAACCATATCCTCGTCTATGGTCAATTTATAAGACTTTTGATCATCCATTTCTATTGCCTCTTTAATTTTTATTGGCTCATTAGTCTTAGTTGAAAAACTATTATACATCTAAAATTAGGCATGTTATGTCTTTTTGGTTGCCTCCTCTACTAAGTGACTCCTCAAAATATAAGGTAGAGATTCTACTTCTAAATTATTTAAGAATTTTTTCGTATCCTCCTCATCTAGTCCAACATGAACCTCCAATTCAGCATTAGGTGTTGCCTTTTTTGTCTATAGTTGTAGTTGCATAACTAACTTCTTATCCTCCTTTGGTTGATTAACTACAATGAAAGTTATAACCTCCTGAAAAATTAGATTCTAACAATAGAGAAATTTTATAGCCATAGGCTCTCGAAACTTGTACCCTTTTATACTAAAACTATAATTAATGAAGATACATTTTATATCGTCATTATCCAACTTTGATTGCTTCTCTTTAGGCATATGAGCATATTCCTCACAACTAAATACATACAGGATATTGAAGTGAGGTATTTATGTTCATCCAAGCCCTTGTGAGGGTTTTCTCCATAAGCATCGATATATGAGACTTATTGATTAAGTAACATGTATTAGCAACTACTTATGCCTTAAACTTTTGTTCCAATCTAGAACCACTATGCATACTCCTAGTGTAAGAGTTGGTATAGAATGCTCTATACCATGTAAGATTTGGCTAAAGATTGTAGCCACTCAAGATCTAGGGACTTTTCTAAAAGCACAAGAGAGATCATCTATGAGAGAATAATTATATTATATCAAAGGATGCAAATATAGAATGATAATAGAATGATTAAATTAATGAAGATTACAAAAAGAACGCCTTAGTTATATAGGAAAAAATGAGCATATGATTGCATAATGTTACATTTATCTTAATATCATGACTTGAGACATAAAGTGATAACTATCCTATGTGTACCCTAAGTAAACTTAAGTAACTAGTATGCGAATAGGACCTAGTAACTATCTTTGTTTGTGAGAGATTAAATTTGTACATGGATACCTAACATGACCTAGTAGACAATTTTTTATGATGCAAAAATGAAAGGATGGGTCTGAAATACTAGGCCATGTTAGGTATCCATGTACAAATTTAATCTCTCACAAAGAAAGAAAAGGAGAAAACCCAATGGGAAAAACTCCTCCCTAAAAGAGAAAATACAAAATTCTATCAATGAAAAATGAGGAAAAAAACCCATGTGAGGAAAAATTCCCCCTCATAAGAGAGAAGAAGAAGAGAGACTATGCAATCCACCCTCAAAGTAGAGTCTCTTGTGATGATAGTAGATGACCAACAATGAAAACTAAATATTATACAATCAAGTCAAACAAAATTCCTCCCCTTAGGAAGAAAAAAACCAAGAATATGTCTTCTCATTCTTGAAAGGAAGATGAGGGAAGTAATATTATATGTTATGTATCCAAATTCTCCTCAAGTGTCCCCATATTGATTTTGAAATCTACCATAATCAATTCAGGTGCTCCAAGCCACACTGATGGATATGAAAATCCAAAACCTAATGGAGATTGATGTGGAACATAATCCAAAGACAAATATGGCTCCTCCAAATGATGATCAAAAGTATCCACACCAATGCCAAATTGTGACAAATTATGGGAAAGATAAGGAACAATAAGGTCAAAATGCCCCCCCACAACATTTGAAGAAGATGATGCAAATCCATACAAAGTAACATCAAAGAGGATATGAACATCCTCAATAGTATCCTCCAAGTATGCAAGACAAGACTCACAAAACTAAACTAATTTTTTTAATCAAGTAATCACCCCAAGCAGTTGTATTTGGAAGACTATGTATGATCTTCTACACTGAATCACAAGAAGCCATGGATGGAGTAACACTAGTCTCATCAAAAGCAATGGTAGATGAAGGAGATGAAGTATTAGTATATATCTTTGGAACCTCAATGGATGAAAGAATACTTAGATTAAAATGACCACATCGAATCTCCTCAAAATTGTATACACTAGATACTTGAGTGTGAACATAAACCAAATGAATAATAAGAGAAAAATGTGAGAAGGTGTAAACTTGGCATTCATGATCAACCTCCCGAATTTCAACTATATCTTTGCTGTGCAAATCCAAAAATATGAGAGAATCTAGTATGAATTCAACACTCTTTCCTGCTCCACCAAGTGTGATTTCATAAATAGAAAGGATATTGGTTGAAAATGAAGGCACACAAAGAACATCATTAAATTATTTGTCATCCATGTCAATATACCCCTTCCCACAAACACACATATATGTGTTGTTATCCATCAGGATGTGTGGTGATGAGCAAGACTTAAATGAAGAGAACATGTACTTTATGATGAATCCATATGATGAGAAGCTCCAAAATTAAATATCCACCTCTCTTGATCAAAATATACAATAACAACAATTTCTTTCCCCTTATGTTTCTCTAACTTAGATGAAGAAGAAGAAGAAGAAGAACCCCCTAACATTGTTGAAGGAAAATTTATTTGATTCTTCTTAAGAAGATGCTTCAACTCATCAATTTTTTTGAATAATATTAATACTCATCATGCCATGTTTTCTTGCTATATGCACACTTAGGATTCTCCTTCTTAGATTATTCCCCTTGAGAGGGAGGGGATTCAAATTCTTTGTGTAGCTTGTTATTTTTCTATTTTAGCTTCTTTTCAAGATTTCTTAATTCTTTTTGTACCCTGGGCTCAGTATGCACCAATGTTTGTGGTTTAGAAGACTTGATGTTACCCATATGAACTAAATTTGCTTCCTCTTGGATTAGGAGGTTTGCAAATTCATCAAACTTAGGATCAAAATATGATGCTCCCATAGAAATCCAATGAGTATGAAATCCATAAATAAATACTAAATACTCAATATCAAGCTTACATAACACATTTAGAATCAATTGAAATCATCGTTAATAATTTTGCAATCTTTAAGCTATCTTTTTAACTACTAATTTTGGAGATGTAGTCTTGGATAGGGTCAAATAATTTAGCATCAAGATTCATCAAATTATTATCAAATATGATATCCCCTAATATTATCAGTTTTACCATAGAAAATTTCAAAGGTCTCCCAAGCCTCCCTAGGTTTTTTGCATGATTCAAGATGAAATTGTAAATCAAAAGAGACTAATGAACATATGAATCCAAGTGTTTTATCACTATCAATCTCCCATATTTCCTTTTCTTTAGCATTGGTAGGTTCATAAATTGTTTCATTTAGATAGCAAGATAACCCTTTTCTCATGAGATAATTCCATATGGATTTTCTCCATGAAGCATAATCATATAAAGTTAGGAGTTCAATTTGATATTCCCCATGGCATCAACACACAGGAAGAAAAATAAATCAATCAACCACCACAAGCTTACCTCGCAAAATTCACTCAATCATGAATCCCCCCAAAGTATATGATCTTGGCACTTTATATGTCGAGTGTGATTACAGGTTCCACTTGCCAAAAAATAACGAAGTGGACTTGGTCTTAGTGCATACAGATACCAAATCTGGCCACATAATCAAAGTATAATTTTTAAATAAAATGGGATCAAACTAATCACACTATTACAACTTACAAGAAAAATTATACACTTTTAAAAAACTAAACAAATAAATGTTACTATAGGAGCAAGAACGAAGCCCTAGAAGTTCCCAAAACAAGAATGGTTCAACAACACGTGCGAGAATATACAACTTCTAAAATATAATTAACCAAAATAAAAAACTAAATACACCATTGTGAAGAGCACACAATTTTCCCTAAATAAAAAAAATTGCTCAAAAAAAGGAGGTATTGAGCTTGGTTATGGGAGTTTGAAGATTGAGTGTAAAATCAAAAACTCCATTTGGAAGGGGTGCCAAATTTAAAAAAGAGATGGTTGATTTCATGACAATGCCAACAAATAATATGTTGAGAACTAACAAAATATTCTCCTAGCCAGTATATTCTTCAAATGAAATATTCTATCCTCAAAAAAAATTGGTGGTGGAATCTTTTCCCTAATGAAATATTCCTCTGTGAGGAATATGATTGGAATCTTATGAGAATATTTGTTGATTGGTGGATTGAAGGTTTGATAAAAAATATTTTAAAGTCCTATGGAATATTCTCAACAGCCACTGAAGGTGGGCATGCCCTACCACACTTAATTTAGGTCGTTGTGTGGTAGTTGTTGATGATGTCATGTGACAGTACCTAGCAAGTATGTCATACTTTGTCGCCTAAACAAGGTACTATCAATTGATAGTTTTTTAAATAAATTTTGAAAAAAAATAAAATTTAAAAATAGATTTTTTATTAATTTCTCCTATGAATCATACATGTGCACCTACACATGTTGACGTAGGGAATCTTTGGAAATTCCACGAAATATTTTATGCATGATTCCATATGGTCGAGGGGAAAAAGATTCTTTGATGGCCCTAGGAAAAGTGCTCAATTTTTGATGATTTGACAGTCAATCTTGGGGTTCTTGGGCCTTATAGACATTATGGTAGGGTTAGTTTTGGCCTTAAATGCTCAAAAATTGTAGCTACCTTTTGGATCTAACAATCACTTCCCAACTCCAAACCCTCATAGATTTGGCCTCAAATATCTAATTTGGATGAAATAAAAGGAAAAACTAACTTTATTGAACACCTTGAACTCAATGGTGAGCTCAAATTTACAACAACAAGCTCCAAAATAAACCTACAATACAAAGCCACAAGAGGAAACCCCAAATTTTGGTATTTCTATCAAGTTTTTCTAATTCTTGAGATCATCATTCAATGCAAAATAAGAGCATACTCAAATTTTCAAGATATACCAAGATTTTCAACCTAGATCTCTCAATGAAGATTAAGAAGAAGCAATCCCACAAGCTCTAATACCATGTAAGAGTTGGTATAGAATGCTCTATTTCATGCAAAATTTGGTTGAAGATTGTAGCCACCTAAGATCTAGTAGCTTCTATGAAAGCATAAGAGAGATCAAATATGAGAGAATAATTATATCATATCAAAGGATGCAAATATACAATGATAATGGAATGATCAAATTAATTAAGATTACAAAAAGAACCCCTTGGTCATATAGGCCAAGGTGAACATAAGATTACATAAGATTATGCCATGTGTCTTAATCTTATGGCTTGAGGCATTAAATGATTACTATCATATGTGTACTCTAAGTAAACTTAAGTAAGTAGTATTTTATAGGTTCCATTACCTTGCATGGACTTCCTTTCATATCCTTTTATGTCTAAATGTTTACTTTACATACATGTTCATGAGTGCTACATACTTTTAGATGCATGATCATTTTAAGATGTATATTCACCTCAAAGTGGGGGAAAAATGTAACAATAACATTTGTATATTATCCCATTTATCATTTAGTTTTGTGCTAGATATCGAGGAAATATCTCAATACATATGCATATCAACAAATAACATAATTTTGTGCAAAGTTGGGCTCATTACTCTAGCCTTTACCTATATCTATATACACATATTCCTATATATTCATCCCTTTCCATGTCTGCGTTTGCATATAATTTGATACATTCACCTAAGCCTTGTGTTTATCACACTTATCCATACACCTACCTATATATAACTGTTATCCATCTAGATCTAACTATTTATTCACTTAGGGTCATTTTTCTAGTCATCGATTTGATCTTACGGTCACAAACTCAACCCTTATATGTCCAAAATCTCAAATTGAAATGCTAGTTGATTACCACTTGTAGATACCTAAAATTGTCTAATGCATCATACATTCTCGTACTTCACCATTTTTCATCAATTCACTCATTATTCCCTATTCATCACTTTTAATTGAATATTTTTTTATTATTTGATTAATTCATCATTTTTCTTCTATTTTACGTTAATTAAATAATTAATTGTTGAATATTTCTATAACCCACTTTAATTAAATAATCTTTATTATTTAATTAATTTTCTAATTTTCCTCTCATCCACATGATCAAATATTTTTTTATTATTTAATTAAAAACCATTATTCCTATTATCGTAAGTATTTAATTAGCTAATTTTCTTCCATAATAAAATGAATTATTAAATTCATCTAGTTGCACATTCCCTCCAAAAGGAATATTCCCAAATTCAAATTCAAATTAATTTGAAATTTGAATTTATCTTCTTCCAATATAAAAAAATATTTTCCTAAATTTTAGGGAAGATCTTCAATTAATTAGACCTTTCCTCTTCATGCATGGATCCTCACCACTTAATTCACTCTCCACCATTGATATGATATGTAGATCTCCCTCGTTGATCGAATATCTACAAATCTATAAAACAAGCCTTTACCTCTCATTCAAGGGACCTCTCTCTTTGCAATTTTGAGCTCCATAGCAATTTGATCTCCATAACCATCTTTTGAGATTTTGCACAATTAGGTTTATGTATGCATTGAGTAATCCAACATATCAAAAGCATAATTCAATAATGGAGTAAGTACTTACATTCTTGGGTGAGGTAAAAGTAGGGTTTGATTTAGTTTTCATTCAACTCTAGCTTGCCACTTCATTGATAATGGGTGTGATTCCTTCAATTGGTTATTGGTTTATGATTTTATGTAGCCCCTGTGTTGTTTGCTCTCTTGAAAGACATTCTCATTATCCCCGTTCACACTCTAGCACGCTTGATGGAACCCACGTCCCTAATTTGATGTCAATTTTAGCTTTTATTGAGTTACAGGCTACATCGACACTTGTGACGCATATTGACGCTTCTAAAACACACATCAATGCATTTGATTGTATAGTGGCACTTTTGCAATGTACGACTACACTTTTGAATTGTGATTCAATTTTTTTGAGCGTTTTGTTTTTGCACATCTGTAGATTATAGTGACATGTTTGATATACAATGATGCATTTGAAAGTTATAACGACATGTGTGATAATACACATCGACACTTTGAGGTAACATGACGCTTTTGAAAGGTATAATGGTGTGTTTAATTTTTATAGTGACGCTTATGATTTTTTCAGTGATGTGTTTGACTTTGATTCTTGGATTTTTTGCTTACCCTAACATTTGTTGAGTTTTTTTAGAACTAGAATATTTGTGCAGCCTTGGCAAACATTGGGAGAAGACAAAATAAGAAAAACTACTGATGTATTTGATGCAGGGCAAACAATTTTAAATACTTTGATTTCTAGAATAGTTCACATTTGAATTTGGGTTTTAATTAAAGAATTGCAAGTCATGTTTGGAAGGCTATTGGTATGTATGCTCTCTCCTTGTGCTATGTACGATCTAGGAGACCAAAAATACCACTAGCTTGCACATGTTTTGTACACTTGAGGAAATACTAGCAAACTATGCTCTTCTCTTGCACTACATGCGATCTTGAGAATTAGAAACACTAGTATCTTCCATTTAATTCAGTAGGAGGCTTGCTTGGGGATTTCATCACCTCAAGGATGACCTCAACCACATTTACTAGTGGGGTCTATAAAGGGGGGAGAACAAAATTTGTACCTCCAAGGTGTGGCTAGTGTCTTATAATCCAAGCCTCATGATCCTCAGTCTGTCAAGAGATGTATAGGTGAACAGGAGAGGGGAGATCCAACTTGACTTAGACATCCTTCGATGGGCTCACTGTTCATAAAAACACTATAGACCTTGCTTTTATAATCCTTTAAGACCATCGACCATAGGTTTAGTGTGGTGTACAATATAATATCATTCTCAAAGTTACTCACCATGTACTCTTCTCTTGTTGGTGTGACAATTATTCCTTGTCAGTACCTTGTCCTTCCAAGGTAAGGGGTGTTAAGATGGTACATGAAATTACCATACCCTAGTTACTCATTCATTTGAAGGTGCTACACTTTGGTGGGTGGGCCTACACTAAGTCAATACACCTTTTACTACTAATTAGGCTTTACTACTTGATGTGTTTTCTTGTACGGTGAAAATCCATTATAGCATGTTTTTCATGAAACTTGAAAATTATCCAAATACACCTTGGAGTCAATTTTACATGTTATTCTCTATTGTGTGATATCTCTTTCCAAACCAAATAAATCAAAATAAATCATCAAAACATCCCAATAAGTCAAAAACCCTAGAAAGATTTTAGGTTCAGTCACAAAATCACACTTTTGTAGTTACAGTGACACTTTTGCAGTCACAACACCGCGTTTGACAACACTATAATGCTTTTGATAGAAATTTGAAGCTTTTTGCAAAACATAAAGATGCCTTTGAATTGCATATCAATGCTTTTTATAACTCAATACTTTTGACCAAAATTACTCTTTTTCAATCAGAAACCTCAACCTTTGCATAGTAATGCTTCTGAAACATATTGACGCTTTTGACTTGGGTTGATGCTTTTGACATAGATTATCGCATATAATAGAGGGTAGTGCAACACTTTTATCATTTTGTGATGCTTTTGAAAGTTACAACGATGCTTTTGAAATATAAATTGATGCTTTTGACTGTCAAAATTAAATTTCCAAAATCCTTAAAAATCTAGTCTCCAGAATTTAACAGTAAATCAATCTAGGATCTAAGACCTGTGTTTTAATAGACCTATAAAAAACACTAATCATCCATACAACAAACAAAATTTCACACTCATCTCATACCATTTTTCATCTTGGACTTCTAGGGTTACATCTCTTTAGATTTTGGACAAACAATGACATCATAGCCATCCACAAAACATCAATCCACCAACAATCGAAATTAGTCACAGTCTTACTTAGATCTCCCATCCTATCTCCTAGTTTAGATTTTACTTGAAAAATAGTCATTTTCAAGTACATAGTTGAATTAGCATCAAAATCTATGGTCAAACTAGCTTATTAGTCTCATCTACTCCTAAGTTGATAAACTCACCATCACCCCTTTGCTTAGACTCATTAATCTAGTACAAGTAAAGACCATCCTATTAGCACATATCAAACGAAGATCTAGTTTAACTTTTAATGTTGGAGGTTTTCATATCTCTTATCAAACCAAACATCACAAAACATCAAAACTTTGTCCAAATATATCTAGTATAGCTCTCATAAGTCTGATCTTGAAACAAACCCTCATCCATACACATAATCTAAACATCATTTACATACTATATTTCATAAGTCATTTCATTTTATGCCTATTAAAAGGTCTCAACACAAATGAATCATGGAGTCAAACCCTAGTAGTTCAAATGTTACCATGCCTATGACTACTATTGAAATAACATTTGGGATGCCTAGCAATTTATTTGACCCAAGTGCATATCAAACACCATAACAACCAACTCCACAACAAACCCAACATCAAACCATCCTAATAGAAGACATTACGAATGAATCCAGGTTATCTAATGAATTCGCTAAGGAACAACTTTTGGAAATGCAATAAGATCCCTCATTAGCTAGAGCACTTGATGCCCTTATTTCTATGAATCCCAACACATACTTCCTTAAACTTACACAAAATAGTGCCAAACTACCCTCTAATTATAACGTTGTATAAATTAGAGAACAAACTCAAATAAATGTCATGACAACTAGTGTTCCTATACACAAGAACATGCCTAGAGTTCAAACTATCAATGAACAGATGCCAACACCTTCCATGCCAAATATATTGATTCAATCTACTATACCAACATATAACACAAATTCCTTACCCTTTTTAAAACCAATTTATGAATTTGTTGTATCAAAACCCAAGTGTAGTTGATCAAACATTCAAAAAATCCCACCTTCCTCAATGTACACATCCATTCAAACAAACCCAAATATACCAAACCCCCAAAAACCAACATGCTAAACTATACAAATAACCCTTTCACAACATCAACCCCTACATCATATGTGTCTTCTAACATTTCAAATGTTACACAAACATCCAACATAATTAGGAGCACAAACAACCCAATAACTCAAGTCAACCTTCCAACTCATAAACCCCATCATTTGTCATCACATAACAAAATTACACATCTACCATACTAAGAAACTATGACATGTCACATTTGTTACAAACACCCACACCTAATGTAAATATCCACCAATAACCTAACCTTCATCAAAACCCAAATGCGTCTCAACAACAAGTCATGCACCAACAACATAACCCTCATCAAAACCCAAGCACATCTCAACAACCACAATACATTTAACAACCACAAATTACCCCACAACAACAACATATTCCACAATAACAACTTATCCCACAACAACAATATATCCCACAACAACATTATATACCACAACAACAATCTATCCCACAACAATAAATCATCCCACAACAACAAATTATACCCTAACAACAACAAAACATAACACA
Organism: Sequoiadendron giganteum; assembly: GCA_007115665.2. Taxonomy (NCBI): domain Eukaryota; kingdom Viridiplantae; phylum Streptophyta; class Pinopsida; order Cupressales; family Cupressaceae; genus Sequoiadendron; species Sequoiadendron giganteum. The sequence continues at coordinate 79,295,322 of CM021110.1, forward strand.
ACAACAACATCCTTCATATAATCCATATTACCCTACCCATGAAAAAATAATACACAACACCAAAGCATACCCTGTAACTCATGTAGCATACCACAAAACATCTCGCAAAATCTAAATCCATCATAGAATTCATCATCTATCCCTCGACAACAAACATACAACTACAATATTCATCACTCACATAATGAGGAATTAGACATAGGTCAAGATACTTTTCCAAAGTGCAATCAAAACCATCCACCAATTCTAGCAATGTCTCATCTCAAAATAATCACATTAAATACATCTCAAACCATAATATACCTCCCTCATTTGACTTCACTATAGGTCATATTGAAGAAGCTTATCCATGTGAAGCCTCCATCTCATCCCCAATACCTTCACACCATCAATCCACACCATTCTCATCAAACCACTCACCCAATGAGGATACATTTCAAGATTTTCTCCAAGGGCTATCCATGATAGATAACCATGAGCTCCAAGCTAATCCAATTCTTGATTATATGATCAATAAATCCTAGTCCAAGCATCATCAGGCCTCCCATCATATATCATGTCCTTTGAAAATATATTACTATCATATCAACATTTTGAGACCTTCCAAGAGGCCCTTATTCATATCCCATCATTAAGCCCAAATCTATGTCAAGAAAATAATCCAAATCATAACAAATAAATCCCTGAAATAAGTCAAGATCAATTTATCCAAATCCTTATATCTCATCCTACTGTTGATCAATATCCCACCAATCCTTTGCATCCCATCCATGAGCCTACAATAAAAGTTGATTCCATTCATATTTTGATAGCTTCCACTTGACATATAGACGACCTTCTCCTTGTTCATCTAGAAAAAGAATCTTCCACTCTAGACATATTTGCAAACAATGAAGCTATAGCTAAGTTCATAGGACTTCAATATTATGTTCTAGTAATGACCATAAAAAAGGGTTTTTATATCAACTTTGAGGCAACAACATCATTTGAAGACTAATTAGAGTCCCTTCATCCTCAAGCTCATGTCAAAGATATTGGTCAACAAGCTACTATAGATTCAATCAACATCTCACATAATGATGAATAACCAATGGCCTATAAACTCATATCACTTACTTTTTTCAAAGTAAGCCTTCTTACTAACAAGAAGACAACTGCCATTGATGGTTCTCAGCAACATAGAGAAGAATTGGCACCTTATTTCTAGCACAATACATATCCAAGGGCCAATCAAATTTTTCAAAGGATGTAATATTGATGGAAAGGATCAAGCCTATATGAACAAGGTATTCTAGAGCTAGTATAGTTCTTTGACAATCTTGAACATCAAGGTATTGGTTATTCAAAAATCAAGAAATCAAATGATAATAGTGATACCTCCATGACACTGGGGGCAACTTTATCTAATGTAAACATCAACATGGGAGTCTTGAATAGTCTTTATGATGAAGTTGTTGCCAACACTCTAACTATCCACATCATAAACGAGCATCATTCCAAAACCCTTCCACCCACTAATTGGGAACAAAAGAAGAATACTCGCAAAGAGAAAGATCTAAGTCAAGTTTTTGATGCTAATAAATCAACAAATCAAAGTGTACACATAAAGTCAAAATGGATCCTAAAGCATATTGGATCAAATAAAGCATACGATCCAAAGCAAAATCCCATAATCAAAGAAACTATGGAGTCAAACAAGAAAGGTCCATCCATCTATCAAAAGTGTCCACCTATTTCAAGAAAGTCTTCAATACCAACATACAAAATATATTTAAATATCGGTTCCCACCACACTCAAAATTTTATATCCACACTCCATTGCCCATCATCTCAAGTTTGGAAAGTAAAAGATCTACAATCCAAACTATCAAATAACTCATCCATCTATTGTATCCTCCATCAAAGTCCACCATCCCATGTTCACAATGTTCACAATGTCCTGGCAACAACACTTTATCATAAGGAATCTAATGGAACTTTATCATGATCTATGTACTTAGATAAGGCCAACTCTAGTATCAACAATGATTGCAAGAGAATTCATGGGCTATATACAAGTGCCCTTATCTTGGAAAAACAAATCCTCGAGGTAGGATATCGTTGGCACATCATGAAAAAAACATCTATATTGACACCACCGAGTAGTTCCACATAGTCATTGACCATTTCAAAAAATCCAAAAAAATCCAAAATAGTAAAGATAAAAATCATCTTATAGTGAAAACCATTTTTATAGCACTTTGGGCAAGTACCAAGATGAAAACCTGACAAACAAGCATCATGTGTAAAATTAGGAATATATGTGCACCAGTCCAAATGGGAGTATTTTATCTTATCCATCATGCTACATTATCCTAACACCACTATCCATGAAATCCATTCTCAACCATCCTCCCTATCTAGCTTGATCTTGATATAAACTAGGGGCATATACTTAAAACATGCTTTTGGAAAAATCTTGACATAGTCATTTCCATTGACCACATATTATCTCATGCTATACTATGACCCACTATCTAGCTTCATCCATAAAGTTATAGTATGTAGAACATGTTATATTATTGCAAGTTAGTCTTTGGAAGTAAAATCTCTTGTCCTAGATCTATTTACACATTGCCTATCCTCCTCATTCTTTGTAAATTCATCCATCACATTGATCCATTGATCCATTTATATTGCTAGACACTGATGTAGGTGCCTACATCTTGCTTTGGAACAAATCCTGATATATGTCTTATAGATCACTTAGTGATCTTGTATACCTTTCAAAAATCTAAAAACATTCAAAAAATGTCAAAAAAATTAAATAGTAAAAAAATCTAAAAATATTCAGATAATGCAAAAATTCACAAACATTAAAGTATTCAAAAATCCAAAAACATCTAGATAATCCGAAATCCAAAAAACATACAAATAATCTCAAAATTCAAGAATAGATAATAACAAAAACATCCAAATAATCTCAAAATTCAAGAATAGATAATAACAAAAAATCCAAAAACATCCAAATAATCTCCAAATTTAAAAACATCTAAATTATCTCAAAATCCAAAAACACTCAAACATCTTAAAACGACCAAAAATAACCTCAAATAATTCCAACAAATTTTTTATAAAAAAAAAAGTCAAAAATTTCAAAATATTCAAAAGTACATCAAATGTGTCATGACATCCACAATAATTTTTTCACCCATAACAAATCTATCGTCACATTCATCTTTGACAAAGAAAGCATAAACAAATACGACAATTATCAAAACTTAAAACATTCACAAAAAATTGCAAGTCTTGATCATTGTCCAAACAACATAAAAAATCTAAAAATATCCAGATAATGCAAAAATTCACAAACATTAAAGTATTCAAAAATCCAAAAACATCCAGATAATCTGGAATCCAAAAAACATACAAATAATCTCAAAATTCAAGAATGGAATATAACAAAAAATCTAAAAATATCCAGATAATCTCCAAATTTAAAAACATCCAAATTATCTCAAAATCCAAAAACACTCAAACATCTTAAAACGACCAAAAATAACCTCAAATAATTCCAACAGAAATTAAAAAATAGTCAGAATATTCAAAAACACATCAAACGTGTCATGACATCCATAATAAATTTTTTGCCCATAAAAAATCTATCATCACATTCATCTTTGACAAAGAAAGCATAAGCAAATATGACAATTATGAAAACTTAAAACATTGACAAAAAATTGAGAGTCTCGATCATTGTCCAAACAACATCAAAAGCTTCATGTTGATTGCCTAAATCATCTTCTAAATCAACATCAACATCCAATATCATTGTCTTAATTGATATATCGTTCCTACAATAGGCACAATTACAAATCAACAATTATAATCTCTCTAGCAAGAGAAATGATGGCTTTGATATGTTTTGTCAGTCAATCTTTTCTTTTGATTTATCTTTTGTCTCATTCCATATGTTTTGATTAAAGATAAAAAATGGGTTTTGAAGGGGCCCAGAACCCTTTACACAAAAAAGCAGTTGTAATGAAAGATACAGTCAACTAAAGCATAACAACCCACCCACAACAAGACCACAACAAACAATCAGCGAAAAAGTAGGATCCCACCCAACAACATTACATATTATTCAAAATATATGTAGCCTCTACATCACAAGCCACATTCTTAACACTATCATCCCCAGCAGCAAACAGATCATGAGCAGTAGTGCTAGCCTAAGCTTTGGTCTTGTTACAGGTTCTAACCCAAGGCCCACCCGATTTTACCTCCCTAATCAAAACATAGCTCGCACCCTTATCACCAAGCTTCTCGCCTTCCATCAGCTTTCCATCAACATCAACAACATCTTTACCATTTTTAACATTATCCACAGGGGAAGTCATACCAGCAGATTCAACATTAAACCCAATTTTGTTCCCCTCCCTTCCTTTATCCAAATTAGCATAAATCCTTTCCATGAGATTTTCCAAGGTGAGGATTCTTCCTTCAAGATTCTGCTTCAACAAAAGTGTTTCCTTCACCACAATCTTCAAGGAATTCATCAGATCATCAATTTGATCCTGATCAGAGGAATCCTTTGTTTTGCTCGGAACACCCCTCACTTTCACATTAGTCATATTCAATTCATGGAAAATCCATTTAAAAATCTTATAAAAAACAACAGAGCCCTCTTTAGCATCTCCCAAGACATCAACAATATTATCTTTACCAATATTAAAAACCTCTTTACCCTCTTCATCCTCCTCATGCAAGGAGCTAACCTTATCTGTATCAACAACAATCTCCTTAACCTTATCAACAACAATCAGCGTTTTGATTTTTCGGATGGACTCTAGGATCTCAGTAGCAACTGCCATCCTTTTCATCTGCCTCTTCGGGTCCACCACAGGAGGTTCCACAGCAGCATGCCCAACTCGATGCCCACCTGAAGAAACCACGACAACTTGTTTCTTACCATCTAGAGACCCCACAGTATCCTATCCACCAACCACTTTAAGAGGAGTGTCCATCTCAAGATTTTTACAAGAAGACCTCACCACCTTCCTCGTACTATCCCCACAAGAAATTCCCTATTTTTCAAAGCAGGGGGAGGCGATGACACCTCCCCAACCCTTCATATCCTTTCTGCTCTGGCTCAACATTTCATCAGCAGGTTCTTCGTTGCTGGTATCATAACCCTTGTTGGGGCTTGACCCCTCTTTTTTACACTTCCCCAGAACAGGGGATCTCATAACCTCATCCACAGTAGCCAGGGAGTCTGACACAAAATCCACAACATCCTCCAACTTCGACTCCTTCTCCAGAATAAGCTTCCATTTTTTCCTATTTTTGCAGGTCACTTCCTCCTCAAAAACAGTCTCATAACCCTTATCTTGCTTAATTTTCACATCCTTAGGAGTCGAAAGCGGTTTAACCACCTCAAAGGCTTTGCAATAATCAGAGATAAGGAGAATTAACCCCACATGAAGAACAAGGTTCTTCGGATTTTTCTTACGGTCAATTATGCTAGCATCCAGCGAAGCCAAAAGATAAAAAGGAAAAGAAATCCTTTTCTTGTGACGAAAATGGTTAAGAAGGACAAAGTGATAAGCATTTACTGCAGAATAATGACCTTCAAGGGAAATGTGCCTCATTAACTCCTTAGCAACATCCCCACATAGAGCCTTGATAGTCTTCCTCTGATATCCCACGCTCTTTGCTGCTTTAAGGTCCTTGGCTTCCTCCCCTTTGAAGAAGATTTTCATAGCATTTTGCGCTTCTTTCTTGTCTTTGTAGAACTTCATACCATCTATCGGTAAGCCAATAATGTGAGCTATGAGGTCTTCAGTAATATCAAATTCCATCCCTCCAAGTTTCAACACCTTGTTATTCCAATTTTTGGCAACCAGAGCAGTCTTCTAAGGGTTATTCCCATGCAGTTTTTCAATATAAGGCGTCAACCCTCCCTTCTCAATAATTGCCCAAACCTCTAAATTTTTCTTAACTGCATTGCAAGAGAAGGGATCCACATGATTTTTGTCACCACCCATGGTAGCCAAACTCACAGAGCCAAGAATATTCACAACTCTTAGAGCAGTGAAGAAACTTCTCGAGAAAGCAACACTAAGGATACCCACAATCCATGTGAGAAAATAGACATGGCAGAGGTAATTAATTAACATAGTTATATGCTCCCTACAGATATCCTCCTTAGCACCATCAGGGCAAGTCGAGTCTTGAATACCACTCCTCCATATCATAACGTTCCACGTGATGATAAACATGCACACCCAACGCCATACAAGACCATTATTCCCCTTATATTTGTGCTTCATGATTAATAGTTACAATAGCCTCTATAGGAAGAGGGTCATTTAAATCCCACTCCCACGCCCATCTAACCCCCAAATTAGCAAAAATATCCGCCAAACTATTTCCCTCTCTCAAAATATGAGAGATATAAAAAATTATCAAAGGAATTAAGGATATCAATGGAATCCTTTATCATAGTTTCAATAGTCCAAGAGGAGGTAGCACAATTTTTCAAATTATTAATGATATTTAGAGAATTCCCCTCAAGCCACACTTTCTTAAATAGTCTCATTCCATATGTTACTTAAAGCCACCTAGATCTTTAATATTTGGGTGTGTCTAGAGGAGTACATAATGGGGCATAGTCATTGCTTTTTTTATATTGTGTTTGTGGGATGTTCTTGTAATAGACCATGATGAATACCTACCTTGTGTGTGTAGGGGTAGTTTCAGGTAATACAACGATCTTTGTATACCAGGTTCTTTATACCTTTTATGCATAAGGCCTAACTTGATTTGAAGCTTCATTCTCTCATATGATCAAACAAGGTTTCCACATGTCAGGTATGAATAAGGATACTCCTATTTGTTTGTAGAGTCAAAATCCATGCAATAGATACGACGCCACCTTGGTTCTTCATACCTTGGTCTATAGTGTTTACTTGCTATATCAAAATAAGGATTGCTCTATATTCTTTAGTATAACCTAAAGTAAAATAAAAATCAACTATCCCATCTTATTTCTAGTAAAATATCAAACCAAACCAATAATCATAGCTTTCTCGATATTCAATCAACATCATCTACTATTCTATCTAGCCATCTAATCATCTATCTATCTATCATTTCTTCTATTTAAACCATTTCCCTCATCCTACTCACAATACTAACTATTCTATCCAAGTATCATGACATACAAAAAAATATCCATCACATCTTGCATCCACCAAATCATTAGTATCATTATAGCATTACATCATGCATCCATAACCATAACATCAAACATAACATCATATATCCTACATAATCATCATATACATTATCAAAATATAAAAAAAGAATCGTAGCATTGCATCATATATCCGCATATCATGTCATCATCTAATATAAGCATCATCATGTTATCCATAATAATTTATTTAATACATCCTACAAAATCACAGCCTCATCATATCATAGAAATCATGTAAACACATTCATCATGCATAATAAGATCACAAAAAATCATATCATAGTCTCATAAAAGTTTGTATCTCACATATCATAGAAATCATGTAAACACATTCATCATGCATAATAACATCACATAAAATCATATCATAGTCTCATAAAAGTTTGTATCTCACATATCATCAAAAATAATGTCATGATACAAAGCTATATACATCAAATGTGTGTATAATGGGCTATCAAGAGCCATCAATATATAAACATCATCAAAAGAATATTTGTACATCAAAATATACAAAGACATAATCTACATGGACCTACCCCTCTCCTCCCATCCAAGAGAAGGTGGATGGGGAGGAAATGCCTACTATCCCTATCCTCTGGATCCCTGTTGTCCCTATCCTATGGTTCCCCCTGACTACTATGATTGAGGTGGCCATCCCACCGATCCCTCCTCTAACCTACCAGCTATCCCTATTATGTTCTTGGCTAAAATTTTGGGAGCTCTCCTCCTAACATGTATTGCAACCTCATATAGGGTATGATATTAGGTTGCCTCTTGGGTCAGTACCCTCACCTCCCTCATATGATCTACCATTAGGACTATCTCTCCCTATCATGTAGCCTCTAGTCACTACCACCTCACGTACTCAACATCTCTCTTAGCTATAAGCTAAGCAACTTGTGCTTCTACCTGCTGGCGATGAGCTATCTCTTCATTCCTCTCTATTGTCCTTTGTGTCAACTAAATAGTCAAGTTATCCCTCTTTGCTCTATATCCATCTCTCTCTTAGCGAGCCTGATCATGCTATGAGAGTGCCATTAAAAGATGAATGTCATTTGCATCTCTACCTCTGGGTCTGTCCTCCTCTCCTCTCTAATCATCTCCTTTGGGTGTCATTGCAAGCACTATCACCTACTGGTGTCCTTGGTTGGGACCCCCTCCTATAACTACCTCTACCTCTATTGGTGAGCCCTACCGAGCTCTTTCTCTCTCCTCCTTCATCGTCGTACCGCACCACCATAAAGATGTGTAAGCCTCAAGGGCCTCTATAGGGCCCACCATGCATCATACTCGAGAGTCGTACTTGCATCCTCAACACCATCAACCCAAATACACTACAACATCATCAAGTGTAAGAACTCTGTAACTGTAACTCATGGAATGACCATAAACCCCCACTCCCCAATCTCCCTTGGGTCTAAGAAAAAATCACATGATAGTTTGCAACAAGCACATCTTAGGGCTCACCAAATTACCTCCTAATTTTGTCTGGTAAATACCTCTCCAAGATGTGAAGTGTCCACCCGATCAACCACCTTGTTTGTCTATAGTATGGGAGATGAATATGATCATTAATTTAACCCTCACACTGTAGCCAAGATCTCCAGATAAACTCATCCATCTCATTGATGATCCTCCTCCAATAATCGAGGTCATCGGGCCTTCACCGTGTTAGTAAAACATATCTATAGATAAATGGATCTTCTACTGCTCAAGTTGCATCTCTAATGGGTCGTGTAATAGCAATGTGCTCCCACTCCCAAACATGTAGTAAAGTCACTTCTGCAAACAAGTTGGTGGCTGACTTGTACACCACCTAATGCATATCATCATATAAATGTGCTAATATGCAAGCTCCCCATGCAAATACCACAACATCCTGCATCATCCACCCAGAATGTGGCCTCATCCAACTAAGAAGCCCCTAAATTGTTGGTCTAGCACAATCAATCCATAGATAAGCCCCACTATGACCAAAATGATGTCGTTGGTCACTCCAATGTATGATCTCAAATCAATTTGTCCATCATCTATATCTAGTTCATCATCAAACAATACTCGCTCTAACACCTCTACATTAGAATCTGGATCATAATTGACCCACACAACCTCAACAGGGATCCTTAGGATCTTTCATACATCCTCTAACCTAATGTTAGCCTCACCAGTCGAGAACCTAAAGGATGAAGTCTTTGAGTGCCACCTCTCCACGATCACAATCATGAATGCCCGATGTGCATGAATCTCTGGCATGTATGTAATGTGAAATAAATTGATGGCTCATAGGAAATCAACATACATCTCACTGAGATAGGCCATTCAATCCAAAACCTAAGGTCGTCGCTCTTGTGGCAAGATAGGATCTAGGTCACCTTGCAAGCATAATGCTCACAAAAAAAATAAATTCTACAAACCTTTGAATCAAAAAGTGTCATTTTTTATAAAAAAGTGTTACTTTATCACAATCATCAACTTTTTTTTTTTCAAAAGCATCACTTTACCAAATCATAAACGAATTGTTTTTCAAATGTCACATGGTCATAGTCAAAAGTGAACCAATTTTCAAAAGTGTCATGACTTGACCCACACAACATGACACAATCAAAAGTGTCACGTTAGGTTTCAAATGCGTTGTATCAATGTTCAAAAGTGTTAATCCTAGATCGAAGTGTTTGATTAACTCCCTAGACCTATCATTTATTGTACCTAGAACTACGCCTAATTATGAAAGGGTTAGATGCATATTGGGGAATTTGCTCTAGCTGGCCGATGAAATTGATGGACATGGTTTACACAATGTATAGCTTGTGGAACAAGGTCCATCTTTGTGACAACTTCACTAGGAAATCTCACTTAGAGCTCTAAAAACTATAAGCTTGAGAATGAAAATGAAGTAAAAATGACCCTCAAGGGCCTATATATAGACCCTAAAACCCTAGATTTCACCCATCCCACCTCCTGCATCCCATTTTCTTTTTCCTCCAATCTTCTTAATTAGTTTCCTCATTAACTAGGGTCTGATTTTTCTCCACTTCTTTATTGAAACTATCCTACCGCTTGACCATAATTTTTTTTTTGATTGAACTCTTGAGGGGGTGAGGGTGTAATTCCTTCAATTGGGGTTTGGTTTATGATTTGATCTAACCCTTGTGTTGTTTTCCCTCTTGAAAGACCTCATTTATCACCGTTCACACCACCCTTTATTTTCTTATCCTAATTTGACTAAGTACATGTTTTATGACATTTGATGCAATGTGCTAGTATTTAAAAGCATTATTTTCACATCACATCGAATCAACAAGTCCTCTCTTATCCTAAAACATTAAAGGAGCAATCTATATAAAAGCATTTGGATTTGATGTACTAAAATAAGTGCAACAAATCTACATACCTCATTCCAGGGCTGTTGCCTACTATCTTTGATCTATAAAACATATTTTTTAGATGTTGACCTATGAGAACACATCTCCTTGTGACACAATGATAGCCCTTCCAAGGTGTTTTTTAAATGTTACCAATCATTATATACATAGAAGAGTGGAGTAGATGAAGGTCAATTAGGTGAGCAATAAAGTAGAAGTATACATCATGTGAAGTCATATCTAGACACAAAGGATGAATTCACTACTACAAACTTGAACTAGACCCATGAACTTGATCTTAGATAGAGCACACATTCAATGCAAGACTTGAGAGACTTTATTGATGAAGAGACCACATTTCTTGAGACAAACATTCTCAAATTTTAAAACGTTGATGCAAAAAAAGATCCAACTCAATCAAATCCTAAAATAATACTGAACAACAATATGGATTGTGGAAACTTGATATCGTTAAATTTTAAAATCTTCACTAATATCATATATTCTTTGATCAATGAGCTAAATACATTTAATTTATTATTTGCTTTTCATACATTTAAGCTTAATTGTATAATACATTAGCCCACAAATAATCACCTATCATATCTAGGTTAATTATGCTTATACATTTATATCCTATTCAATTATTAAATGTTTGAATTATATCTTTTATGTTATTTCTATTTAAATACATATCATTAATTATGTTTAATTAAAATATTAGGTTCTTAGTTTTTTTTTTCAATTATATATATATATATATATATATGTTTTACTAAATTAACTTTGGACAGGTTTCTAGGAGCTACAAAAAAGAGCTTTAAAGTGCTTGGATTCTATTGACCAGGATTTCGGTAACCAACCAACTCAATGAATCCATTCATAAATACCAACATTACTACCAAATTTTCAAAGGCATAACTACCCAGCTCTAGAAATAGTTTAAAAACCCGTAAAACACAAGCCCCATACCGCTACATTAAACATTGTCACCTACATTTCAAATTTCTAGTTTGCCTAAACTTCCTTTACTAATCCTCCCATCTCAATTAATGAACATCGCACACCCATCAAAACTATCATTTCTTCTCCCCCTTGCACATCAATTACATGCCATTATTCTCTATCATTCTTTTATTTAAACCCCTCATCAAATCATTTTAAAAATATTATATCATTTATATATTTAAATATCTTATATATAATTTAAAAATAAAATATATATTTTAATATTATATTTATAATTAAAAAAGTTAAGTTCAAATTCCCAAAATAATATTAAAAGAAGAATTCTAAGTGATAACTCTTAAACTTCTAATATACTCTAATATATACTTTAGTAGCTTTTAACATAAATAATTACATAAAAATATAATAATTATTGATAAAAAATAATTTTCACATATTTAAGATGGTTTGTTCCCTTCTAAAAGAGATCCAAAGCTAGCCTTAATATAGTTCTTGATGATTATGTTTATCCATGAAATAATAATAATAAATCATTTAAAAAATGAAAAAAACTCGAAAATACAAGATTATCGTATAAAAAATCTAATACTCGAAGAGGGGGAAATATAGAGTCAAAATCTAGACCGTTAAATTCTTCATCAACGCGGTATTACGGTCGACATCCCTGTCAGAAGCCGTCAAAACATTTCACGGCGGCGTCACTTGACGCCAACAATTAGAAGCCAGCACGAGTCGTTAGACGACGTTGGCAGTAAATTCACGGCAATAGACGGCAATATATTATCATGACAGGGGGCCATTCATAACTTGAGGGTTTTTTGGCGAGGGTTTTCAAAATTGGTAAAGGCATTTAAGTTTCGGAGAGATTAACTTTCGGTCGGGTGGATACCCAATTTGTTTATTGTGAGGGAGAAGGAAAGAAACGAAAAATGCATTTATATATACCTATGTAGATGAAGAGATAGAGAAATATCATCTCAAGGGAATAAGGATTGCCTGCATCGCGACTCCCCTGCCTCCCTGCACAATTCCATTGCAAAATATTTGGGGTGCATTTTGAAAAACTCGTTTCGACGGGCTGATCTGGAGTTTGAGGGTTTCTAATATCGGGGGGAGGGGGAACCCTAGATGTGGGCTTACAAACCCTTGAATGTCTTTAGGGCGCATTGGAGAAACAGAACCCCAGAGATAATTTTTCTCTAAAAATGAACTTCACAATGAAATTTTGATACAGAGGGCTTGTTATATTCTAATGCAAAGTCTTCTTTGGCCATGGGGGTTGGTTTGTATTTGGCAGCGACATGTCGAGTGTCTATTTACTGAAACATATTCACTGCAAACCCTCAACTTAGGGTTAACCGGGGTGGTAAAACATTATGTGGTTCTGTTCAGTCGAAGTGCACAGTATTAAAAGCAGAGGGCAATTTGGTTTCCAGGGATAAGCGGCTCTCAATTAAAAGAACTTCTGCAATCCACATTAAAAATCAAGGAGGGTTTTTTGAAACCTAAGTGCTCCCTGGCACAAGTTGGCTTACTTTTAGCAGGAATTTAGGTCATTTCAAGTAGACCATATTCTGGTTATTTCCTTAACAGGAAAGAGTACTGTTTTGACTAGTGAAAAATACCAACTTGTTTCTTGAAAAGGCAACATTTGGGTCACATGGTCTAGAAGAATAAATAGGTCAAATAAGTTTACCCCTTACCTTTAGAGCAAGGTGGTGATTTTTGCCAGGCAAAATATTGTCACTCTAAACAATAAGTGCCTGATATTTGTAATGATCAGATGTGATGCTGGGAGGCTTGATTTGGAGGGGCAATTATAGGGTACACTTATTTTCAAGGTTTTGTGCTAAGCTAACCCCGTTTGGAGATGCTATGCTACAAGTTTGGGAGCCTTTTCTAATGTGAAAGTCAAGAACATAATGTTTGAGTGGACTGGCAAGGGCTTAGAACTAACATTTTACTTGTTGGTTTCGTGCACCACATCGGTTGGAGGATATTCAATTTCCTTCTTCCCGGATCTGTGAACTTAGATAGATAGTTGGGCAACTTTGTGCTTCTGTTAAAATGGCCATTGAGTCATTTAACTCTATCCTTTACCATGGAGATACCCGTTTGGGAGAAGTTAACCTTTGGCCTCAGTACGAGGATTTGAACTTGTTGGATTCAGTGAAGGAGGTGATAAGGATATCTCATCTTTCACCTGGCAGCGAGAGATGTACTCCTTTGGCAGTACTTCACACCATTGCAGCTTGTGGGGTTTTTATCAAAATAGAGGTAAAGGAACCGCAGCCTCAATTTGATCAGTCACCTCTAAAACAACTCTACGCCACATGCTTAAGAGAAGCAAAGGTACTCTTCACATTTAGTACATCTATAACTTGTCAATTTTTTTCATACAAATAACAATAAACAATTTCTTGCCCATATAGAGATTATGAATGAGCATAAATTATAATAAGTTAAATTCTCGTAGAATGTCATGCTGCTTGTGTATTTAGTTTGGCATTTTAATTATGCAAACCAAGCAGCGGAAGATTTTAATTGAAGTTTGAATTTCTTGGCTTTCTAGTTTTACACACTTTTATCGTGAAAGCCTTTTCTGAATGGTATTTTTGGCATGCTCATTTTCTCAATAACAAAAGTCAAATGTTAGTAATAACAACAAAAATATATTTGAAAACAAATTTGTGGAACAGCACCACCTTCTTTTTTTTGTGTAATGATATTGACCATACATTCCAAGCTTTAAAATGAATAGAGGTGATGCATATTGAGTACCGTTTAATAATGCTGAGCAGACATTGCAAGTTTTAAAATGAATAGGGGTGATGAATATCGAGTGCCGGTGTTCTTAATGCTATGCCAATTCCAGAGGATGTGAAATGCTAAACATTCCTTAATGCTAGAATATTAGTAGAACTCTAGATTCATTCCTCTTGGAGGATTTCATTTTTTATTTGTACGATACTTAGTGGCATTCTTGTATGTCAGTTCTCATTTGACTACAAATTTGCATTGAAAGTCATAAATAGCTAGAAACAGTTGAAATACTGTCTACATGAGCTTGATGGTTATTGGTTTCCTCTCCCATGTGGAATGTTTGATGTCAATTTGCAGACTGCTATTGTACCGATTGGAGGGAGGGAGCTGCATTTAGTGGCCATGCTGTCAAAAACTAGGCGTGATCAGTTGCCTTGTTTTTGGGGATATCATGTGCCCTCAGCAATGTATAATTCATGTCTTGGGATGCTAAACCTAAGGTGCTTGGCAATTGTTTTTGATTTGGATGAAACACTTATTGTGGCAAATACATTGCGATCTTTCGAGGACCGCATTGATGCTCTCCAGCGCAAGATTGGAGTTGAGATGGATCCTCAGCGAGCCTATGGAATGATGGGTGAGTTAAAGCGATACCAGGAAGATAAGGCAATTTTGAAACAATATGCTGATACTGATCAAGTTTTTGATAATGGGAAGCTGGTCAAAGCTGAATCTGAGGTGGTGCTGCCACAATCGGACAAAGGTCATCCTATCGTTCGACCCCTTATTAGATTGCAGGATAAAAATATGATCTTGACACGAATTAATCCTAATGTAAGTATTTTGATGAATCTTTTGGCATCAGTAAAATAGATTATCAAGTGATTTTAATGCTGGTGTTATGCTTAAACTTTATACTAAGTGTGTTTTGATTTCCTTTTTTTTGGTGAGTATTTACTCATAATAATATTTGACCATGAGCAAAGAGTTGCTTATTTTTAGATTAAAACTTTGGTTGTCATTGTGATTGCATTAGTATGTAAACGATGTTTAGCACATCTTTCTCTCTGATATCCATATGGTGCATTATTTTTGAATTGTGAACTTGCTTTGCTGGGTAGTGAAATATGACATTTGAAATTTGTTGTTCTTGTTTCTCTTGCTTTGAGTTCTGGGGTTGCTTTGTCCATTAATACAAACAGTTTTATTTAATTGTTTGATATATAACAGTATAACTACCTGTATTTATCTCATTTTGCTTTAAAATTTAAATAAATGTTATATAGCTGACGTGCAATTTAAACTTAACTACAATTGTTTGTTCTACTCGAGTACTTAGTATACCATCATTTTTTGTCTCTGCATCAAGCAGTGTGAAGAATAAGGTTCCATGAGGTCAGGCATATTTTTAAGGTGATTGATAATGTCCTTTTTCTCATTTTCAGGTTCGAGACACTAGTGTTCTTGTTAGGTTACGGCCAGCTTGGGATGAACTTAGGACCTATTTGACCTTTAAAGGACGCAAACGCTTTGAAGTTTATATTTGCACTATGTCAGAAAGGGATTATGCATTAGAGATGTGGAGGCTCCTTGATGGTGAGGCACGCTTAATCAATCCTGCAGAGCTTCTTGATCGTGTACTTTGTGTGAAGCCAGGTATAAAAGTCTTGCAGTAGATATAATTTTTAAAATTTTTGTAGGCCTTTGTAATGTTTATGGATAAGAGTTTGGTATGCATTCTTACCTTAATATCAAATTTTGGAATCAATAGTAGACTTTGATGGATTTATATTATAGTTTTGGGCCTTGGCCTCTTTTTAGTTTTGCATTTTTAAACACTGTCTTATGGTTGTCATTTATATATGGTTCCCTTCTTGTTCTTATGAAATAGGGTTAAGAAAGTCCTTGATTAATGTCTTTCATGATGGTATCTGCCATCCTAAGATGGCAATGGTTATTGATGACCGACTGAAGGTTTGGGAGGACAAAGATCAACCTCGGGTTCATGTCGTTCCAGCTTTCGCACCATACTATGCTCCACAGGCAGAGGTAAGAATATTTTTTCCTTTTTTAAGCATGGTATCACATATTGTTGTTTTGATTTGTTTTGTATGTTAGTATGATTAAATAAATGAGAATGATATCTTTCTTTCTTTTGGGTAATCATCATATTTTATTGAGAACCTTTAACAAAGAAAATAAATGAGAATGATATCTTTCTTTCTTTTGGGCAGAGGTAAGAGTATTTTTTCCTTTTGAAGCATGGTATCACATATTGTTGTTTTGATTTGTTTTGTATGTTAGTATGATTAAATAAATGAGAATGATATCTTTCTTTCTTTTGGGTAATCATCATATTTTATTGAGAATCTTTAACAAAGAAAATAAATGAGAATGATATCTTTCTTTCTTTTGGGCAGAGGTAAGAGTATTTTTTCCTTTTGAAGCATGGTATCACATATTGTTGTTTTGATTTGTTTTGTATGTTAGTATGATTAAATAAATGAGAATGATATCTTTCTTTCTTTTGGGTAATCATCATATTTTATTGAGAACCTTTAATAAAGAGTATCCAAGCAGACGATAACTCCTGAATGTCTTCTATTTCAAAATGATTTGTATAATGATCTGATGCAAGATTTGTAATCATTAATTGTTTAATATCTTGACTTATAATTACTGTTTGAAATCTGGCTAATATGCTAAAGATGTTTAATACATAAATTTGTTGAACACAGTACATTTACTTATGCAATTAGATCAATATTTTGGACAAGTAAAGACTGCATGCTTGGGTTAAATATGACCGGACTCCTCAAGGTTCAAAGGCAGATAAACTTCAATTCAAATCTTCACACTTGGGCTAGGCTGAAAATAACGTGGTTCAAAAAAGGCTCAGTGAACCTCTGTAAAAGAGCTGAGAAATGATAGGATGGTTGGGAACTCAGTTCTGTTTGAACAATGATAGTCATCTACTTAGCATCATAGGATTCTTCTTGCCTTTAGAAAGAAACAAATAAAGTGTTCTCATGAAGCCAATGACCATGATTTGATTTTGAAGTTTACAACAATGCATAAATTCTTGGAAGATAAATAGAAAGAACACTGGAGTGAAGATGATACTACAAATGAGAATCAAGGAGTGTGACTGACATTGACAATGATAGAGTGGAAAAAGGGGCACTCGCTAGCATCAAAAGGCAATATCGCATTAACAAAGCTTTTGGCAAGATGAGACCACTTTGTTAAGGGACATCTGAGAAAAGCAATCACAATCTTGCAGCATGATAACATTTTAACAGAGATGGGGATGACTTAACAGCAACCCTTAGAGACCTTTAATTTGCAACCTCAAACAAAATAATAGTGATAAATTCTAAGTCACCAGGTTCGAATTCGAATTTGAGTTCGGCAACATTGAAATTCGAATGAAATTTGACAAGGAAAAAATTCGAAAAGTATAAAATTCGGATGAAATTTGCCTTATGTAATTTTTATCTTTTATTTTATAAATATAAGTAATATATCCATACAATTGTCTAAATAGTTTAACATTGATAGATAGATTTGAATCATTACAAAAAGATGACACATTTATAAAATATAAACCATAAGAAACATGTGAAATCACGATTGCAAAGATGTTCTTTTGTCAAAAAGCTACAATAACAGTAACGACTTTAGAACTTCAAAAAAGCTCCAAGTCATCAAGAGCACTTGGCTGAGATGTTAAATCATCATCATCTGTATCATTACTCAATTCATCATCTGCAAAGTCAGGCTCATTTGCAACTGGCACTACTATGTCTTCAAGAATTTGTTGTGAGGAAGAGTCCTTTGCTGATTTGTTTATGAGCAATTTTAAATTGCTGCGAACATAGATAAGATCTCCCAACTTTTCAGACAATTTATTCCTCTTTTTGGAATGGATGTGGTCAAAGCAACTCCAGTTCCTCTCACAAGCTGATGAACTTGCTCCCTGACTCAAAGCTCGAATAGCAAACCTTTGTAGCTCAGGAGTTTGCCTAGGTACATGTGCCATGTCATATTTGACTGCTTGCATTCCAAACAACCCTTCTCCTCGCTTGTATACCCAAAATTGACTTCTGATTAGAGTTGAAATTGTTTGATTTGATTCATACTTTCCAACAACTTCTAAAAATCCCTGCCATAATTTCAGTGTCACCTTGTCTATCAAAAGAAAATAACTTAGGCTTCAAAAAACAAGCTGTTGCATGTAAAGGTGTGTGCATCATTTTCCATCTGCAATCAACTGTCTCCCATATCTCCATATATTTTGCTTCTACATTGTTTAGTGCTTTTTGAATAGCTTCCTTACAACGGTCTATGTAAAATAAGAACACTAAATTTTATTTTTTAAAACATAAATCAAATACTAAATTTTAATTTTGAAAACAAATAAAACACTATATTTCTAGAAGCATAAAATAAGAATATAATAATTTTTTATTTTTATTTTTATTTTTAAAAACACAATATTTATATTTATAATTTAACTTTTAAAAACAAAATACCAAAATTAAAATAAAGTACTAAAATTAAAACAAAATACTAAAATTAAAATTAAAATTGTTTAAATTTTAAAAACAAAAATACTAAAATAAAAATTGATGAAATTTTCAAAATAAAATACTGAAATTAAAATCGTTGAAATTTTAAAAACAGATTACTAAAATGAAAAAGACTTTAAAAATAAAATACTAATATATTATATAATAAAATATATATACAAAACAGGAACTACTGTTTTCGCATGAAAAAATTTATAAGCTTTCACACTTTATAAAATACTAATATAATAAAATATATATACTAATTTAATAAAGACTTTAAAAATAATAAGCTTTCACATTTTATAAAATACCTATATACAAAACGCTACAGTTTTCACGTGAAAAAAATTTGGCAGCGCCACAGCAAGAATTTGATAATATACAGTTTTGCATATAAAAAATTTGGCAGCGCCACAGCAACAAATGGAGATAGACACAAGAAGTTGAATGGTAAAAGATGCCTACCTTCCACGCACAGATGGGCGACGGCGTGACGCGATGCTGCAGGGACCTTCAACGCAAAAATGGTCTTCAGATTTGGCGACTCAATGCTTTCTTTCGACCTTCACAACCTTCAAAAAAACCTTAAAAATAAAACGTTTTTTGAAATTTTTTCAACCTAATTTTCTGCCGTATGAATGTCAACGAATTTCAACGCATTTTATTGGGTTTTCAGAAATTCGACGAATTTCGAATTTGAAGCCGAAAATTCGGCAAATACAGTGACTTAGGTGATAATCATGGTAACAACAAAAATTACAACAATTATAACAATTACAAGCATTACAATTTTAATAATAATATAATTAATAAAAATATTATAATATAAATACTAATAATGAGAATATTAAGGAGTATAATAATAATAACATTGATAGGAATAATTTTAAAATAATAACAATGATATTGATAAGAACAATATAATTATTAATAATTATCACATTATTAAGAATAGTAAGAAGAATAACACTAGTAATATAAATAAAATAATATGAGTAGTTTACCTTTTATATAAAATTTTAACAAATAATGACTTTAGGAAGTAAGATAGCAGGAATAATTAAACCCATTTAATTAAAACTTTTGAAAAGGTGGCTGATTAGCCTTAAACTACACAACTATGCTAATTTTTGATTTTTTAATTTCCTTGAAGAGGGGTCTTGAAAGATATCAAAACCTTGGAATCAAAATCTTTCATATTGCTATAGTACATGATATTATACTTGACTGTGAAAATTTAAAATCATTAACAAAGAGACCTTTAGTTAGGTTTTTGGTAATAAAAAAATAAGTAAAAAACAGATCCTCACTGTCCCTGATATTGGAACCATAAAGGCCATCTCATTAGAATCTAAATCTATGTGTCTATGTGTATGTAATAGCTAAGTTGTTGGTTTTGGTACGGGGTCAGGTATGAGTACGGTGTTTAGGTAGGTTGATACGACATATTTTTCCTTAAGAAAAGTGTCATAGGTGATGTGAATGTTTTCATTAGCTTTTTGAGACCTTTGGAACAAACTTCTATTTTGTTTTTGTTTTCCATTGCAATCCAAAGCATTGCAATAGTTTTTCATTCAAGAGGGAAGTGTCCATTTAGCTGCCTTTAGGGCGTGGAAATTCGAAACAAAAGCAATGTTCCATGGGGGCACACCCCCTTTGAAAAACTTGATGTTCTCAGGACTGGAATGTTTCTAAGATGTGAGACCTTTGGAACAAACTTCTATTTTGTTTTTGTTTTCCATTGCAATCCAAAGCATTGCAATAGTTTTGCATCAAGAGGGAAGTGTCCATTTAGCTGCCTTTAGGGCGTGGAGATTCAAAACAAAAGCAATGTTCGATGGGGGCACACCCCCCTTGAAAAACTTGATGTTTTCAGGACTGGAAAGTTTCCAAGATGTGAGGAGTTGGGGGGAATGTCCCTCCACTGTTCTGCCATTGCTGCCATGTCTCTGGGGATGTTGCTGGGACGACTCCTTGTTTTAGGGATGCCATATAGGCATTGGAACATCCTCAGGACCCTTAGGGGACTCCCTCATGTCTTTTGAGTACTCTGGAAATGCCAAACATTCACAATGTCATTTAGCTCAAAAAATCAGAAATAGTAAGGACTTGGTGTTGCAATAAACATAGTGATGAAATTGTGAAAACAGCGTGTGCCATGAAGTTTTGTGTGGTTTTAGAGGCCTTAATTTGGGCTTTGTGGTGGGGGCTCTACTCCATGATCTGACACAAGGAATGTTCTTGGTGTGCTGTCTCTTGACCCTGCTTCAGGCATTGTCCCTAGACCCTGATGAGGGGTGTTGCACCTTGACCCCACTAGGGGCTCTGCTCCAAGATCCTTTCCCACTGTCATTGAACAATTGTCTTGCTACCGTCCTCCTGTTATCCCCAAATCTAGTCTGTTGGTCCTTTTGTTCCTGCATCCCTCCCTATCAACACTACATGGAACATAGAACAAAAGCACAATAGACAGAAGGAATTTCTGAATTATCCTATATTCCAAGGAATCCATGCTGACCAGTTTGTTGTCTTGATCTGTTTCCCATTCTTTTTTTTTCATATCTTATTGGTCTTCATATTGAAATTTTCTTTAAGATTTTCCAAGGAAAGGTGAGAACTCTTTATTTGATAGTTCTCATTTTTGTTATCACGTTTATATTGTCAATTCATTGTTACTGATTGTGTCTCTATGGCTATTTGATTCATGATATGGTGATATTTGCTTTATTAGCTATGTGGCAATATTTACTATGATTATGACAATAATTTTTAGGTTATCGTTGTCCCTTTTTTTGTCTTGCTTTAGCAGTATCGATAATTTTGTCAACTTTTCTGGATAATTTACATGTATGATGGCATTTGCATTGCATTCCTTGTATGCCTTTGTTTGAGGTGATTTGGATCATCTTAGCTTATTTTTGACATGCATGATATGAAATGCAAAAATATATAATTATAAATTCACTTTAAAGAAAACCTAAAATTTAAATAATATATTAGTATTGTAAATAAACTTTTATTATTTTTGCTTTTTTTAAAAAAAAGTTTTAAAATAAAATTTAAAATAGCTAAGTTGTTGGTTTTGGTAGGGGTTAGGTATGAGTACGGCGTTTAGGTAGGTTGATATGACATATTTTTCCTTGGGTAAAGTACAGCTGGGTATGGCTATATATATAGTTGTTTTTAAATTATAAAATACAAAAATAGTGATTCTCATAATTGCCAATAAACAAAATATTCAAATACCTTATAATTCAACGACTTGTCAAATGTCAATATACAATTAAAATTACAATCAATATTCAATAACGACTTGTCAAATGTCAATATACAATTAAAAGTACAATCAATATTCAATAATCTTCATATTGCTCTTCATTGAGATCATCAAAGTCAACATTTGGTTCAATTTCATTTGAACCATAATGAGTTACAATGCCACTTCCACTAGCCATGCCATATGTAGAAGCTGCCTCATCTAAAGATATTTTTGGCAAATTGTGCAATAATATCGTCTAAGTCAGCACACTCAAGAGTTACATACCAATTCCTCATCACCCTTTCATTGTAATCAAGTTTCGTATGCGACAAGAGATCCCAATAACTAGTGGGGATCTAGGAGTCGAGATCCCAATGGGGTTGAAGGGCAGTGCTCCTCATGGGGGTTTGGGGGCAAGACCCCCACCACCAAGCCCAAATTAAACCACACATCATGGTGCATGCCATTTTCACAATTTTATCACTCATAGGTGAAATTAAGTATTTGGCACTTTTGTTTGTAAAGATGTTTTAATAAAGTGGTTTTTTTCTTTGGGCGGTCCTTGGGTTCCCATAGAAGGACCCACAATGAACTTGGGGTGCCCAGGTGACACCTTGGGCAAACTTGGGCTGCTCCCATCATGGGATAGGTACCTGAACCAGTTCAGTATGAGATTGGGACTCTAGGGGCCGTATCTGGTAACATAGTGTAATATTTTAAATAGATATTAAAATTTAATATTCATGAAATAAAATAAAACAGGTCTTCACGTGAAAATTGAAATAAATTAGATCTCTTCAATAAAAAATAAGTAAATAATGCAATTAAAAAGATACCTCTTAAATAAAGTTCAGATGTATGTGTTCATACTTGTATGTAGTAAATAAAATGGCTCTAAAATAAAATAAGTAACTCTTAAGTAAATAAGAAATAGTTCTAGATTTTTTATCTATGTAAGTACCTACTGAAATGAAGAAGAAAGAAAGAAAAAAAAGAAGACAAAAATAGTAAGTAAATCTATTGAAATAATTTCTGTTCATTTAACTTTTTGAAAACTTTGAAATTGCTATGTACTTAACATATGTAATAATGTAGATGAAATAAAATAGTTTTTAAAAATTAATAGTTTAAATAGATATTAAAATTTAATATTCATAAAATAAAATAAAACAACTCTTCAAGTGAAAGTTGAAGTAAATCAAATAAATCTCAATAATACAATTAAAAATAACTCATAAATAAAGTTCAAACTTATGTGCTCATGCCCGTATGTAGTAAATAAAATAGCTCTAAAATAAAATAAGTAACTCTTCAAGTGAAAAAATGGTTCTGTAATTTTTTATCTATCTGAGTACCTATTTATGTGTCCATGTGTGTGTATGCAGAAATTCAAATAAATTTTAAAATTTAATATTCATATATAAAAATAAAATAGTAAAGGTTAAGAGTAAATAATTTATTTTCATTGAAATAGCTATGTGGGATATGCAGTTAATAATTTGTTTTGATTTAGCTTTTTGAAAACTGTAGAAAAGTAAAATAGCCTTTCAATTAAAAATAAAGTAATTAATGTAGATAAAATAAAATAGCTCTTCAATAAAAGTTAAAATTTATATGTCTATGTGTATGTAGTAAATAAAATTAGCTCTTAATTAAAGCTAGCATAGATATCTTAACTAAATCTAACTAAAAAACCCCAAGAGATATTAGTCTTGAGGTGCCTATATTGGATTTGTTACATAGGATAGATAGACAACTTTGAATTTATTATATTTAATTTAATTTTATTAATATTTAATTTTTAATTTGTTTTATGCTTCTAGATTTTTTATTAAGCCCTATTATTTTCATTAACTTAAATTTTATACCAGAGATTTATTTTAATTTAGTTTTATCCAGTTATTATTTAAACTAAAACAATAAAAGACACATTCATATATGTTGAACTCAATCATGATTTTTCCTGATATTTATGGGTTGATGTATGTGTTTCTGATGTTTTTCCTTTCTGAACTTGAACACGAATGTTGCTACTCATATCAAGATCATAGAAGAAACAATATTTTTATAACTACTTAAGAAGCACTGGAGGTTTTCTTCCATGAGGGTGGAAGTGCTTCTTGTTGATATATCTAAAACTACTTGAAATTCACTGAAGGTGTGATTGCTTGAGTTGGAAAGTGCCTTATTGTAAGTACTTTCTGTAAGTACTTTCACTATTCTTGGGCCATTACTTTGTAGGGGTTGAAATTATTTATCTTCAAAATTCATGCAGTGACAGGATACTTGTGTAAATCTGTGGAAGAGGGATGTTGATGTGGTTTAGGATTGTTATCAACATGTCTAATCCGACTTCAAAGCATTTTGAAATTCCAAGATTATTCTGAAGACGGTGGCTTAATTTTTCTTAGGATTTCATCGTAGTATAATACTTCTTTATCTCCCTAACATCCTTGGTCTTTCTCACAGAAAAATTGCTTTATTTTCCTACACATTTATAGGGTCAATAGATAGAGTAAGGGGAGATGATTAATTTGAAATTTTCAGATTTCTACAATAATTGAGATTTAGATTTAGGGTAATTTATTTTGTCAAGCTCTGCTGATTCAGTTGGTCTTCAAGAAGGAGAATGGTCACTAACTGGTTTTTTTTGACATTGAAGGGTTCGGTTGTACAGGGGATAATTGATGATTCTTTTGTTGTTGTGGTTGTGATCATCAAGCAACAAGCTTGGAGGCAAACACACGAATATATTTGGATCCCATCTGCCTGTTCAAAATATTTGTCAGTAGTATTTCAAATACTGAAGCAAATTATTTTCATGATTGTCCATGTTGCAATTTGTAGCTTTAGCAATTATATTTCAATTTTTGCTGACCTGAGGTGGTAGATTGGATGGAAAAACTAAATTAAAATTTTTAAAGAAAAATTTCATCCTCTTTTCTCCATTGGATGAAAGAATGCTATATTTCAAGGTCATAAGTCATGAATAAGATAGGCAAGTAAATGAACCATGGAAGTATCGAAAAGGTAATACAGAACATTATATTTCTTTCTTTGCTGGAAGTTAGCATTTTAGGTGCTAAAATATATCATAGAATGTGGGATGTGTTAAAGAAACATGCTTTGATTTGCATAGAGGTAGATCCGAAGACAGATATTTATGAAGTAGCTTTGTACTGCATGGAGAAGTACACAAAGAAATACTTACAAGAAATAGTTTTGTACTGGATAGAAGAAGACCTGGACAGAACTGCATTTTTATTTGAAATTTAATCAATATGGTCGTTTGGCTTGCTAAGTTGTTACTTCCAATAAGAATTCAACATCAATTTAAGGGGTTGAAACTGCAAATATAGATGCAAGATTTAAATCTTAATATTTGGCCCCTGAATGGTTTTTATAATAAGTCTCTGGAAGGAAGATGAGAGTGGAGTTTCATAATTATACTAACATCTTAATTTCTGAGATGAGCCAAAGCTCATTGTCAGAAGACTACTGAAACAATATGTTTAGCTCAGAATTTGGAGGAAATGGAAAGAAAGTCATCAATCTGGTAAGATGCTTGTTTAGTGAAAACCAAGACACACACACACACATATTCATACATGTATATACCCAGATACACACATATACATGTGTACATACATACATGTATACATGCATATACACAACTATTGGTCTGAGCTATTGGGTCTATTGTCATCAAAATAAATGATGAGTTATATACACAGACAAATATATACACATACATATCAGTATTACGAGACTTGGATTTGGCAAGCTGGTTTTGACTCAGACTTGATAATTAGACTCTGCTAAGACTTGGAAAATTGAAAAAACATGAAACATAGGGATTTTTAAGGATTTAATGCTTTTACTATGCACCTTTCAATAAATAAACTTTGAAGACATAATAAACTAATCAAGTAGAAGCCACTTTGATCATATACACAAGTATACGTCGATCATGATTACAAAAGTCGATTTTAGCTGAAGGAAACGACATTTTAAAACATATAAATATTTGCAAGTATTTTAGGCATGCAAAACTCATGGATTATGATGTCCATTGCATCAAAAACAAAAATCACAATATGGAATCATGAACCATGGTATAAAGGAGTTTGTATCACTTGGCCCAGCATCACTAGCTCTATGTAGAGTCTTGTGCTTGTATCTTAGACAAGTTTGCAATGCTGCTACAGCCAAAGAAGCATTTTTTGGAATTGGAATTTACTTGACAAATCAAAAGTATAAATGTAATTCAATTACTTGGGATTTAATTAGGAAAAAGTTGACAGAATAACAAAATGTTCCCTTTCCATCTGGCATGGCCCAAAATGTTTTTTTGTTTTTTGTTTTCTAAAACTAGAGTGGGGTTTTGGGGATGATAGCCCCCAGCAGGGTTGAGGGGCAGTGTCCTTGGCATGATATAGGGTGGGGTTGAGGCCAAATTAAGGCTTTTGAGACTACATATATCTTCATGGTGCATGCCATTTTTTTAATTTAATCACTTTAATCAAGCTCAAAGACTTTAGATGCCACACATACATCAGTTTCAGTTTTCGTATATTCAATGTAACATAGTCTAGCTCTATATTATGAATTTAACCATTTTTTGATTTTATAAAACAATGATTCATTGAGCCATACATAATGACTTAAGATTTGCTTTCCACACCTTGTATTAGAGAAACATTGACAAGAAGAATCGGAAGAGGGTCAGTCGCATTCCATGAACAGGGAGAAGCTATGCAATGCTCCCGACTAGTCATTGAGCATCTTGTTTGTCAAAGAAAACACAACCAATCTTAAGTGTGAAGATAATTGAAAATCACTAAGCATATTGTGCCATTTGACTTTGGATA
This sequence comes from Sequoiadendron giganteum, assembly GCA_007115665.2. NCBI lineage: Eukaryota > Viridiplantae > Streptophyta > Pinopsida > Cupressales > Cupressaceae > Sequoiadendron > Sequoiadendron giganteum. The sequence goes on from CM021110.1 coordinate 79,322,363, forward strand.
TATTGCTGTCTTTTTTGAAGTCTAATGCTAGGGAACCATGGTTGAATCACAAAAGTTTGGGCCTCATTAGCACTATGTGCCTTGGGATTTGATGAGTCTTGGTGATCCTAGGCGAGTCTTGTATCTATGATACATACACATGTTTATAGATAAATATTTTTATATATACATACATATATACATATCTATGTGTGTAGGTATGATTAAATTCGAAAAGTATAAAATTTGGATTAAATTCGCTTTATGTAATTTTGATTTTTTAAAAATATAAGTAATAATCTTAATATAAGTAAAAAAATAATATTAATATACTAATATGTTTAAATATATTAATAAAGTTATATACAAATTAAAATAAATAATAAATATGTTTAAAAATATAATTTAAATTTTAAATATTATTAATATACAAATAATAAATAAATAAAATTATATATTAAATAATAAATATAATATAATAAAAGTTTATTTGATTTATTTTAAAATGTTAAATTTTAACATTATAAATAAAAAAACAAAATTAAATAATGAATGGACATTAAATTAAATTTTAGGCTTTTTCATGAAAGGTTTAGCTGCAGCAGCTCCACGCAGTTGCCAAGGCTCTCCGGGATTTCGCCGCTTAAATGATTATCGGCTAGGTCTATTTCCATATTACGGGGTGTTGAAAATGAATGAATTATATTATGTAGGCTTGCAATGGCGGGAGGAATGTTACCATATAGCAGATTGTAGCCGATGAACAAATTTTGAAGACATAGTCCGGGTTTTGCTATTCATAGAGGCCATCCATCGTCGTAGTTTGGAGCTCCGTTTTTCAAAATATATTTTATTTAAAAAACCTATGCCCTTTATTGAAATGAATATAGGCGAATTTCAACGGATTTTTTATCCTGTATTGAAGTTCGTCAAATTTCGAACCTCATGGTTGAAATTTGGCGAATGTGGTGACTTAGCATGCATATATATGTTTAGGTATGTTTGATGTATATGTAGATATATAAATCACACACACACACACACACACACACACACACACACACACACACACACATATATATATATATATACTATTTACACTTGCATATACATATACAATGATAGCCAAAATAAATTGACTTGGCAAAACTCGGCACATTAAAAAACACTTAAATTTTTGAAAATAACATAGTTTTTTGAAAAAAATATAAATTTTATGCAAAATATAGCTACAAAATGAATCAAATGAGTTTGGTGGGGGTTTGGGGGAAACACCCCCAGTGGGGTGTAGGGGTTTGGGGGCAATGCCCCTCATGGGGGTCTAGGGGCAATGCCCCTCATGGGGGTCTAGGGGCAATGCCCCCAGCGAGGTCAAGGGTAGCACCCCTCGTGGGGGTTTGGGGGCAATGCAAAACTTCATCCTACACACCATTTTCACAATTCTATCAATTAAGGGAGAAATTAGGTATTTGACACATATTTGTTAAAATTATTTGCTCTCCAACTATCATGTGAGGAAGTGTGAGGGGCATTCATGCATTTATAGGGTAAAATCGTGAATTTTTTGACTATTGTTTTTGCTTTTTTTCTTCTCTTTTTCCATATTTTGCATTTTTTATGCATCTAGTGAGTGTTTTTGTGAAACTAATTGAGTTTTTGGTGAGTACTTGCCAGAAATGTGGTGAGCACTCGCCGAGTTTTCCATCTCTGTATGCATATATATTCATACATTTACACATATACATACTATATAGATATGTATGTGTATGCATATATATATTATTTGTACATATATATACATATACTATATATATATGGTATGTACATGTTCTCTCTATATATAAAAGTATATATACATTACATACATATATATGTGTGTGTATATATAAATATATTTATCTATATATATGTATGCATTCATAAAATCTTGTTTATTTAAGTAGTGAAGTTTGAATTTTGATATCAAACCATATTTAAAGAAGCACATTGGATACTTATTTGCTTCACTTACATCCCTTTATCCTTTTCTAAGACCAGATCTTGAGGCATGCAACAAATATTATTTTCAGTGGTCATCAACTTTTAAGCTGGAATTTCAATTGCTAGATGTCTTATGTTTTAGTCTCTTTCTAGAAGTAGAATGGAATAATCCAGCTTAAATTTATAAATGCATGGAAGTGCTTGAAACAATAAGCATTGTATGAATTTGTGGGGGATACTCTATTTGTTTGTGTTTTTTAAGTTTTAACACATGTAGGTGAAATCATAAGTTTATTTGCTTTTTTCCTAGGGATAAGATGTTCACAGAAATATTTTATGCGATGAAGAAATTCATTGGTGGAACGAGCATCGACTAGTTATTTGGAAAAAATAAAATGATTGAATTGAATACTCATTTGAATTAAGCTTTTAAATAAAGTTGAAAGCTTACCTTAAATTTCTAAAGTTCTAAATGATAAAATTAAGATGGCAAAAGAATGATCAGTGAAATAAGAGGTTACAGAATCTTTTAGAAATGCATCAAAATCTGTCTTTTAGATGTTTTGAATGCAATTCTCAATAATCTTATTAATTTATCTTCTTGGCTTCACAGGCCACTTCAGCTGTTCCAGTATTGTGTGTTGCAAGGAACGTTGCCTGTAATGTACGGGGTGGGTTTTTCAAGTGAGTTGCACGGTCTTGCTGCTTGCATTCTAATGTTTCTGAACAATTAAGTTTTTGTTTATATGTTTTGAGACTAATCACTTGATAAATCTCATATATGGCAGGGACTTTGATGATGGCCTATTGCAAAAAATTAATGAAGTTTTTTATGAAGTTGATACAAAGTGTCTTCCTGCTGCACCTGATGTTAGCAATTATTTGATGTCAGATGTAATATAACCTTATAACCTGGCTCAACTTTTACTGAGTTACTAAGTTATTTGAGATTATTGTTTTGGTGTAGTCTCTTTTAAACATCAAATAAGACATTATGGTGATTTGCATCAGGATGATCCAAATTTGAATAGAGATCTACCATTGCCAGAGGGCATGGCTGATTCTGAGGTGGAAAGGAGACTTAATCCACAAGTATGTTTTTGTACCCTGGACTTCAACAGTCTTCTTGTACATTTTACTCTGTATTTCATTGACATCTTTTTTGTGTCTGTTAAATCAATATTTCTGAGTGTGAAGAAAGGTACCCAATAACAACTTGCATGGTGGTTTGCATTTGTGATAACTTTATAAAAACCTTGCATAATAGTTTACTTGTGTAGTAACTAATCTATTTATGCCTCACATGCCTGTTTTTATGTTTGATAGTTAAGATGTAACAAAGTCAAGTAGAAAGGAAGTAATATATTGTGCTTATATTTAATATGATCTTTTCTTAGTCCAATTCTCTAAACCCTACATTGTGAGTGTCAGAAATAAGTTATTGCTATTGCATAATTTTGTGATTTTCTCTGTTAAATAAGAGAAAAAAAAGGAAAGGCATATACTACATTGAGTTATGTGTCTTGTTGTTGCATTTTCAGGAATCTAATTCTCCTTTGCAACCAGAGACTACATCTAATGGGGCAGACCATCAAGGTTTTAAAATGATGGCTCGTCTTCCTGATCAAACACAACCTGCTATTGCACCTCCATCTATTATTCCTGTACGGCCATCTCGTACTGATCCCCCAACTGAACATTTTCAAGAATATTCCCATGGGATTCCAGCAGTTAAAACTTTTGTACCTCAAATCCTCAATACCATAGAATCTAATGTTCAAGGTTCCCCAATTAGAGAAGAAGGTGAAGTCCCAGAATCTGAACTGGATCCAGATACAAGAAGGCGACTTTTGATACTGCAACATGGCCAAGATACTGGGAAACATAATTCAGTTGATCCTCCTTTACCTGTTAGGCCGTTGCAAATTTCAGTACCTCCAAATCAAGTGCCTGGTGGATGGCTTGGAGCAGAGGAAGAGATGAGTCCCAGGGAACTTACAAGGCCAACTCAAGGATTAATTGTTCAGTCTGATTCTCTTTCTTTAGAAAAAAAAATTCAACAGCCTTCTTTTAATCACGGTGTGGAGAATTCTCCTCCAATTGATAGGTGTCTAGGTGAGCCTAAAAGGCGACTTCCTGATGAGGTGGGTATTTTTCTTGTTAGTTGCATCCACATATTGGCTAATATTTATTCGTAATTTATCTGAAAGTGAATTTGTTTATAAGAGACTTGCTAATTAAAATTTGCTTTTCTGCAGGGATTTTTTGGAGATGACAGAGTAAAAAATAATCATATGATTCCAGATTCATTTTCCCATTCAGGTATTTATTTGTTAGGAAAGATTTAATACTGTCCAAATGCAGGAAAATGTTTCTTTTATCATTTTTATGGCCTTTATTTAGTAACTTAATACACTACTTTTGTTTTTTTATTCCTGTATTGTCCATTCATGTATATGGGATGTGAAGCATGTGCCTAATTTACTGATCCTTAACATCCTCTAATAGCATTGCTCAACCTTTAAATTTAAGATTATTGATAACTTGATAACATAACAGCTATTAAAGAAGAAAAATATTTAGATGTTGATCAAGTGGTGCAGGCATGTGTACTCCATAGAGATCATTAGTTTTAGTCTGGATTGGGTTAAGGTTGTGCAACCTGTTGAACCATACATAAGGTAAATGGAAAAATATCCCCTTGTGGACTCTTACAAGGGGGGTCTCACACACCAAATTGGTGTTTCACATGGCAGTGGCCTTAAACAAAATCAGTCAGTGTCAAGCTTGACATAAAACTAGGTGTCAGAAATGGAATTTGCCAGAGATTGTGAAGTGAAAATTGAGTGAAATTGCAAGTATTGCTAAACCTATCCATTATTGTGTTCACCAAAATGACTTGACATATGTCAAAGAGACATTAAGCAAGAAAAAAATGATTGCTACAAAATTATTCCCAGAACAAGATGTGACAATCTTAAACTTAATTTTATGTATGTGCTATTGTAATACAAATTTTAATTGTATCTTAAGTTTTAACTTGTTTATGAAAACACTGCTGGATTTTTCAAACTAAAGGTTTTATTTTTATTGGACTAATCAGAAGATGAAGAATCTTCCATGAACAAAGTGCCAACTAATTGTAATCCTGGAGGAGGTAACATACTCAATACTTCAAATGCTGTGGGAGTTCTACAAGAAATTGCAATGAAATGTGGAACAAAGGTATTCAGCTAGGTTTTGTCACAGTGTCATTTACTATATATCATGACATTCTATGTATCTTGTGAGCAGCTAGATTGCTGATTTTGTTGTTTCTCAGGTGGAATTCAATTCACTTTTGGATAAGACAATGGAGCTCCAATTTACTGTTGAGGTTAGTTTGCTAGATTGCTGACTTTCATAGTAGGAAAGCGGTGAATAATAAATGAATTGATTCTATTTACATCCATTTACATTAAGTTTATCTTAAACATTTATGTTTTCAATACTGCAAATTGATTAAATTTCTGCTTGCTTATTTATTTTGTTACTATAATTCTTATTGCATTCAGGTCTTGTTTAGTGGAGAAAAAGTGGGAGCAGGTATAGGTAGAACCAAGAAGGAAGCACAACATCGAGCATCAGAAGATGCTCTTAGATATATGGCAAGTAAGTACCAAAAGTTTCATCTTGTGCTTGATGAAATTAAGTTAGATTTAGTGGATTTAATCAATAAGGCAGGCCAATACAGTTTGGAAATCTGTTGTAATTCTGTTGTAAATTCTGTCTATATATATAATATTCATAGGCATAGCATTTGCTGAATGGTTCTTGCAAACTCAGTGCAAGCTTTCTGAAGACTAAGGGATAGCCACACTATTTCATTTTAGATTTGGTAATTAAATAAGGAGTTGTCACAATTGTCAAGATTTATATCTCCTATGATTTTACTAAAATTATATACCTTATATTTGTTAACAATTAAAATAGTATTGTTATCTAGAGAAGCAATCTATATCTTGACCATGGATCAGTTTTTGCATATAGTGCGAGCTTTCTCAAGAGTAAGGACTAGCCACATTATTTCATTTTAGATTTGGTAAATAAATAAGGATTTGCCACATTTGTCAAGGTGTATGCCTCCTTTGATCTTTGATTTTGCTAAAATTATATACCTTATATTTGCTAAAAAATAAAATAGTATTGTTATCTAGAGAAGCAATCTATATCTTGATCATGGGTCAGTTTTCATATTCTATTCTGCACGAGGGTGCTCCAAGCTCTCAACTTGGCTACATAGTCTTAAATTTAGTTATATATATATAATTGTTTAGTCAGGTCAATGTTCTTGGTAATGGGACTTGAAGCCCTCAAACTGGCTAGATTATCACAAATTGGTTTCAACGTATTTATCTGGTTGGGTCAATGTCTTAGGGAATGTAGCTTCAAGGACCTAATTACATTTGTCTTAAATTGATTTCTATATGTGCATATGTTGCAAAATTGTTTCCGATATGTATAATATTCATAGAACGTGCTGAATGGTTCTCTCAAACTCAGTGCAAGCTTTCCCAAGTATAAGGAATAGCTGCATTATTTCATTTTAGATTTGGTCAATAAATAAGGACTTGTTACAATTGTCAAGGTGTATGCCTCTTTTGATTTCGCTAAAATTATATACCTTATAATTGTTAAAAATTAAAATAGTATTGTTATCTAGAGAAGCAATCTATATCTTGATCATGGGTCAGTTTTCATATTATATTCTGCAGGAGGGTGCTCCAAGCTCTTAACTTGGCTACATAGTCTTAAATTTAAATTTAATTATATATATAATTGTTTGGTCAGGTCAGTATTCTTGGTAATGGGGTTTGAAACCCTCAAACTGGCTAAATCATCACAAATTGATTTCAATGTATTTATCTGGTTGGATCAATGTCTTAGGGAATGCCCTAGTCAGTCCTTTTGTTCTTGCTTCCTTAAAAAATGGAATTTCTTTGTATTACTTCATGACATGAAATATAAATTTTGATTCTGCTGGTTTTTTTTTTAACCATATTATTTTTCTGGGGTTCATTATCTTGATAGAACCATACTCTACCATTAGAGACTTTTTTATTGATATAACTTTTCTTGTTTAGTTTTTGCTTTTGATTCTAAAGCCTCAATATTGTTCTTAGAGGTTTATAGGCGGATTTTGAGGAAATTTCTACTTAATCTCATTTTTGCATTGCTCACTTACAATTGCAGTTATGGGTTTTGTTTGTCTAATTTTTTCTTGGTCATTCTTTTGCGAGTACTTACACGGTTACACCCTAAGCTTTGTCACAAGGGTTGTATGTCACCCTCTGTTGGGTTTACCTAGAAGATTTTATGTACAACTAGTGAAAGCATACTAGGCATAGGCTTGTTTGTTGATAGGCAAGGTTTGATTCATCATGTTTGATTACTTTTTTATCGACCATTAAGCATGGGTTATGATTGTTCCTAAATAGTAAACCATAAATAATGTTACAAAAAATACCCCTACATGATGAGCACAAGTACCCCATGTGGAATTGGTTACAAAATGTATAGTGGCGTCAAGCAAAAGATTTAGGTTGGTACTTGCCTACTGTAGTGAACCTGTTACAAGTTTTGATGTTGCTTGAACAAATTGCTCCATATCTTTTTATAGAAAATAACTGCTTTGACAACTCTACATTAAAGCATTTGCAATGTCCTCACTTTGGTTAATGCGTAAATATTGTCTTTTGGCTTATTAGATTTTTAAAATAGCATTATCATATGGCAAAGGGGGCAGCAAGTGGACAAATCTCAAGGATCCTATTGTTGGTTGAGGGGTTTGTTGTTCTTCACTCTTCATCCTCCTGATGAGGTAAAATTTTATTCTCCCACCCCTCCCTTTGGGGAGTGGGCAAAAAGGTGTATTCTATCAATCAAGTATGTGAATTCCCATTTGACTTATGGGCATTTGTTATGGCCAAAAGACCCGTCCTTTTGGCAAAGCAAGGACTTGCTTGGTTGGCTTTGTAGGAACAATGGTGTGCTGTGATTCAAAACATGTCCTTTACACCCCTGCTTGCTACCAAAGTGGTCAAAGAGCTGGCGGTCAAGATAGATGAGTCCAAGCACCATGTAGACAATGAACACATATTTGGAGGCAACATTTAATTATGCTGAGAGGTGTAACTTACAGTGACAGCAGGGGGGAGAAGCATTCGATGTCATGACTGAAAGAAAAAGTGAAAACAACTATTTAGAGCTGACATTTATTTTTAAATGTGAAGACATCAAAAATAAAGTAAGCAATTAGATAAAATATGTTTATTAAAATAGTTCTGAAGTAAAATAAAAAAAAATAACTTAAAAAAAAAAAAATAGCTCAAGACTAATGCCTGTCTTTTTTAGATAGATGTATTTAAGATATCTACACAACTAGACAACCTACATGCATCTCTTCAGTCTTGCCATGCTTATAAGAGGTGTATTCTATTGATCAAGTATGTAAATTCCCACATATTGGACAGGCATTTATTATGTCCAAAAGACCAATCCCGATGGCAAAGCAAGGACTTTCTTGATTGGCTTTGGAGGAACAATGCTGCGCTGTGATTTAAAACACGTCCTTTCAATCCCTGCTTGGTACCAAAGTGGTCAAAGAGTTGGTGGTCAAGGTAAATTAGTCCAAGTACCAGCTAGACAATGAACATAACAATATTAGGAGGTGGCATATAATTATGTCGAGAGGTGTTACTTACAGTGGCATCAGGGGGGAGAAGCATCTGATGTCATGACTGTGAAAGAAAAAGTGAAACAACTATTTAGAGCCGACATTTATCTTTAAATATAAAGACATCTAAATAAAGTAAACAATGTAGATAAAATATAAAATAAGTCTTAAATAAAAAAAACTTATGTTTCCATGTATGTATGTAATAAATGAAATAAAATAGCTCTAAAGTAGAATACATTAAATAACTATTAATAAATAAAATAGCCTGAGACTAATATCTCTGTTTTTTAGATAGATGTAATTAAGATATCTATACAAGTACAGACAACCTACATGCATCTCTTCAGTCTTGCCATGCTGCTCAACGCCACAATATAAGCCAAGTGCAATGTACTAGAACATCACACACAAGCTGTGCACACTGACCTTGACCCCTCAAGGAAAGATCCACTTCATGGCATTCAAAACTGAAAAGAGTGCAAAGGTGCCACAAAAATAAAAACAAAAAAGTGTTCTGGCACAACTAGAGTAATGTTGTACAACAGTGTAAATTATGATCAGGGGCTTGCAAGAAATGACATTGAAAGGCCCACTGGTTGGGAACAGGAAGGAATGACCACAACAAAACATGTCTAGCATAGAAACCATCAGTGTGGATATCAAGAGTTCTAAACATAAATGGATTCACTGGTGGTGAGGGCTTTGTCTGCCAAGTTCCTTGAGGTACTTAAACCATGAGACTTGTATAGAACAGGCAAGTACACTAGTGTTGGAGAAAATATCGGATGTACCACATATTTATTGCCTTTTTAATAAGTATGGAGAGCATCACCATTAGCAGGAAGTGGTTGAGACTCAAAGGATCTTACAAGGAGGATAAAGACATAACCACCAGTTCAAAGTGCCAAGGGGATCAAGGATGTTCGTCAAGGCACATAATGCCAAGGGAGAGACTGGCTGTTGAGGAATGGATGATGACCATTGGCTGTGTGGAGTAATGTGGAAGATGAGGCACTTGGCCATTTGCATGGAACATATCTTGAGCTGAATAGAGATATGTGGCAACCATTTAGCCAACTGTATAACTCTGTGGAGTCATCTATTATAAGTATATGTATTGGTCTCTGTAGAAGGCATTGGGAAGTTGCTAGGTAGAGTCTGGGGGAAATGAGTTTGAATTCAGAGCTGTTACTCCCATTATAACCAAGTTGTCTTTTTAAGCATTAGTGTTGTTGCAGATATAATATCTAAGTGTTCCTCATTTCAGATATGTTTATCTGGTGATATTCATGACATTCATTCTGGTTGTTACACATAGGTGATACAAATAATGTATTAGCAGAGCCATTTTGAGCTCCCCCCTGAATAGTTGGGGTATTCTCTGATGCACTCTGGTAAGGTCCTGAATATATGCAAACAAGGATGGTTTGGTCTAAGAATATTGGGTCCTGGGTTTGTCATTCCAATAATTTCATGCGTTGAATTATATTAAAACCAACTAGCAAGTATCATCCAAGTCATACATGCCCTTGGGCAATTATGACATTTTTTCTTTCCTCTAGAGTAAATGGTGATTTTATTTCCTCTCTATTCCTTTCGTAAATTGCTTATCCATTTTCTTTTGGTGCTTCAAAGAATTTTATTGATGCACTATGATTCTCTCTGACTAATTTTCATTTCTTTGTTTAGATCAATATATGTCACAACCTGTTGTGGTTGGAACTGGACTTGGACGCGGGCAGATAGATTCTGGTTTTCACCAATGGGGTGAGGATGAGGGCTTAAGAGAAGCTTGCAGCTCTATAGGATTTGTTGGTATGCCTAAAGAAGATGACATTGCTGTTGCAAGTACATCAGGGCAGTCAAAATGTGTGGATCATAGAGTTACCGAAGACTCGAAAAAGTCATATAATGCTATTGACACCCTTAAAGAAATGGTAAACATTATAATTCAGTATACTGCCCTTTTTCATTTTTTCAGTCTTTTTGTTTGATCATCTTTTGAAATTTATTTTACAATGTTATTTTGCAGTTCTGGTATTATAATCTGTCTTTTTATGAATTTCTAGTGATCACGTATTTTCATGTTTGCAGTGCACTATGGAAGGTCTTAGTCTTACTTTTAGAGATCCAACAGCTTTGGTTTCAAATAGGAGGGAGTCATGCGCACAAGTATGTCTTTAGTGACTGCAAAACTGCATCTCTTTTGTTTATTGCAGTGAAGGATTCTGCTAAGTTCTACTCCTTACATTGATTACATTTATCCAATAATGATTTAATTTGAAAACTTGTAATATGGGGTAGTTTTACTGTGTATGGAGATGATACAACTAATGTAGCCATGTGATTGAAGTTCACATTCTAATACCTTTGTGCATTTAGACGTGGATAATTTAATTTAATTAAGCAAGTAGTTATTGTTCTAGGTTGAAGTGGCTGGACAGATCCTAGGGAAAGGTAGTGGTCCAACTTGGGAGGTGGCTAAGTTGCAGGTATTTTTCTTGTCACTTTTGTTGAGTTTGAAGTTAATTAAGATCAATTTTTATGTTCAAAGCTGTTTTCTTTTTAAATTTCTGCTGCTCAGATACATTCAGAGGTTTCTTGTGTAACTATTTATAGTGTGGGTTTTTATTGCAACATCATTTCGCTTGTGCCCATCTCATGCTTATGCTTGAAATTATTAGTTATGCATTTTGTGACAAGCTGTCTGTTTCTTGTTTATTTAGTCTGGCAAAGATCCATTTTATATGAAATTAGTTGTTTCAATCTAATATCAATTAAATTGCAGGCTACAGAGGAGGCTCTTCGTAATTTTAAATCTACATTCGCCCAATCCACACAGAAGCGTTTGAGCTCTCCTAGGTGAAAAACTCTTTCTATTTAGATGTAAGCTTATGAAATATATGCTTCTTGGATGATATATTTTTAATTGTGCTATAAATTCACTGGCTCATATTTTCTCCAAGGAGAGAACCTATAATATGCCCCTACACATTTTATAGGATATATCTGTAATATGATTTTCTCTAGCAATAAAGCATGTCAGATGAGTTGGTTCCCTGAAATTTATGGTGAGCTGGCTTCCTATATGGATTCCTCATATTGAACGCTTTTCCTATATGGGTTTAAGTTTTGAACCTAAGGTACGACTTTTTGGAAGTGCTACTGAGATTGTATCCTATTTGGAAACAATGTCTAGTTTCAGAATTGTACCAGAGCATTTCTCTTTTACTAAAATACCAGAAACAGATAGCCTATTCAGAATTGGTATTTGATTGTTACTACATGAATATTCCATTTGGTTTTATAGCAGTCAAACTACTAATATTTGCTTGAAAATCAATTAGCATCATATTGGAAATCCGTATATGTTTTGCTTGAATGGTTTTTTTTTTTTTCTAGCCAGAGGTTAACTGAATTTGCATTTCTACAGGTCAATGCCAGTTCAACCCAACAAAAGAATTAAATCTACAGATATGTCACGGGGTGCACCACGTATTCCACCTTCTCCTCGAAGATACCCAAAAAATGGACCACCTCCCTAAAAGTGGACTGCCTATTCCTTGATATGATGACGAGGAAGATGAAATCTTTCTGGTAAATTTTCTTGTATAATAGTGCTTAAGGAGCTTCTTCCAAGGCAATTTTGATGTTAAATGTCAACAAACACTTCCTTTCCATGATTTTGTTGTGATTCTTTCAGTGAAGCACCCTCCTTTGTGCAAATTTTTAAGAAAGCTGTAAGGCCTGTTGGCTCAAATGGAGCTGCATGAAGAATTACTTTGATTTATGAAGGGATAGAGTCAAAGGAGGGGCTCACTAAATGACCGGATAAATCATTTTGTATACTTGCCAGTTTTATGAATGGAGATTTTGCTCTGGAAGATTCTTTCCCGGGCGTGGACTTTGATGATATACTTGCTAACCCTTTCTCATTATTATAATGTAAAAGTTCATTAATATCAATGTTAATATTAGATACTTGGGTCACCTTTCTCTTTATGCTGAAATTTATGGGCTAGGATTTTAGGTGGTACGTGTGAAGTGTCAGGTTATGAACCTGGTTCATTGATGGGATAAGAGTCCACCTTTATTTCTAAACTGTGTTATCTTAGTGGTGTGCAGAACAAAATCTAATTGCACTGCAAAATCTGTTCATCTGATTGAGATCCGCAGTTATTCATAGCCAACTATAATGCAGTTACAGTTTTGTAATTTTACTACAAAATTTAAATATGCGAGGGCATCCTAACTGACTGACTTTGAGCATTGTGCATGCTTATTAGCATGTGAGACTGGATTTTGTACATTTCATATGCATCTCAAGTTGACATTTTAATCTCTTGCTAGGCCTAAAGGGTAAGAATGTCTAGAATTAGCTAGTTTTAGGCAGGTCTTGATATTCAGACACCTCGAGTGTGAGCAGTTGGTGCATGATGAGTGAAATTTTAGTGTTTGCTTATAGAGATATTTATTAGTGGACTGAAATAGGTTTTAAACAGTGCAACTTATGCCAGTTATACTAGAGGGTCGTGGAAAGAACAATGCACTAGGCAAAAGGATGCATTCGTTAATGCTCCAACTATTTAAGCATGATTTAAGCTGTGCGATTGTAGCCTTCAAGGTATGCATATTATCTTCTGCGTGTTGTGTCGCATAAAGCTGTGACCTGCCAAGTTTGTCAACTGTTTTAATAGGTTAACTGGGTGGCCTCAAGGCTGGATTTGAATACTGCTAGGAGTGAACCTTAGCTAGAATTGATTCTATTGAGCTTGTTTGAAGTCGGCCATGTGAAATGATGAATTATAAGAGGAATTTAGAGGCACTGGATATACAATGTCTGATGGCATATCAGTGTGATGTTGAAGGGTATTTGTTTCATGACCTTTTAGACATTTCTGGTTTGAGGTGTTTGGAGTTCACAGATTTTGATTTTATGTAGAGTTGTTTCCTACTTGGCTTTAAAAATGAATTATTATGATGTCTCCAATGTAACTGAATTAAAATATTTGAGCAGTTGCTGTTTTACATCAGTCATTATTTAGGTTCTGTTCAGCAAGTTTGTATCAAATTTTAAAGAAATAATGCCGATGCAGTTTGTTCTTTTCTGCTTTACTAGTTCTGTTCCTATTCATGTATATCCTCAACCAAATAGAGTACAATGAACGTGAAATGAGACAAGACAAAAAGATTATGTCAAGATCCCTTGGTAATTACTTTTGAGAAAGGTCAGGGTTTGTGTGCCACATGGAAAAGTTGGGATGTTTGAAGATCACAGAAGTTGACATTTAATTTCACTGCAAAAGACAACTTTTTGCATTGTATTGCAAATCATCTTTGTTGGATGTGGTGGGTGGAATCAGTGTGGCATTGTCAAGAACCTGAATTCCTAAAGTCAAGGCCAATATTTTTAAATTTTATGGGTTCGTGGAATCCTTTTATAGTTTATGCTTTGATAGCAATTACCAACCAATGATCCAACACATTGATAGATCTGGTAACAAAACACTAGTTAGAAAATGTTCGAATATATCAATAAATGGGCTTTTATGTGATGTTTAGCTAGAAAATGTTTGCATTAGATAATATCTAAGACCACCTACGGCGGTAAAACAGTAAAAACCAATGCATAATAAATACACGAGGAATGCATTCAAAATGGAATAGATTCTCTTACAGAGTATACGAAGTTGAGATTTGTATGTTAAACAATCATAACAATGATATCTAATTTTTGAATTTATGGTATTTCCGGATTCCGTATTACATAGAGTCAAATACAGTATTATTTTTTGATTTGTTCTAACTCGCATGCAAAATGTTTGAGGGTGACAGTTTATGTTTGCATTAGGTAATATCTAAGACCACCTACAGCGGTAAAACAGTAAAAAACAATGCATAATAAATACACGAGGAATCCATTCCAAATGGAATAGATTCTCTTACAGAATATACGAATTTCAGATTTGTATGTTGAACAATCATAACAATGATATTTAATTTTTGAATTTATGGTATTTCCGGATTTAGATAGAGTCAAATACAGTATTATTTTTTGATTTGTTCTAACTTGCAATCAAAATGTTTGAGGGTGACAGGTTCATCAGTGTCCTTGGTATGCTCAAGTGTTAACGATTAAAGAAACCAAGTCAATTTTTTTGTAATGCTAGATGTTTTGATAATCTTGGGATGTCTGAAGTAATGACACATAATCAATCAGACTGAATGCATTTGTACAACAATTGTTTGTTTGTTTGTGTGATCTTATTGAAATAACAATAGAGGGTTGCGAGTACAATGGGTATGTGAGTACCGCTAGATGTCTATATTGGACACTGCATGTGCGGAATATTGATAGATGGGAAGGCAACAAGTTCAATGGGTATGTGAGCACCGCTAGATGTCCATAGATTGCAGATCGAACCAGGCATATTGGTATGATGTTCATTGATAACCATTCAGATGATTTTGATTTGAGATGTTTGGAGTGCAAAGATTTTGATTTTATGTAGAGTTCTTTCGTACTCGGTGTTAACTGGTACGATGCCTCAGATGTAATTGAATTAAAATATTTGAGCACTTGCCGTTTGATATTTCGTTGTTTAGACTGTTTCAAAATTTAAAGAAACAATGCTATTTGCATTCAGATGATTCTGGTTGAGATGTTTGGAGTGCAAAGATTTTGATTTTATGTAGAGTTCTTTCCTACTTGTCTTTAAGTGGTATGATGTCTCAGATGTGGTCGAATTAAAATATTTGAGCAGTTGCCGTTTTATGGCTCATTATTTAGGTACTATGTTTAGCAAGCTGTTTCAATTTTAAAGAAACAATGCATTGCAGTTTGTTCTTTTATGCTATACTAGTTCTGTTCCCATTTTCCACCTTGTACATCCAAATAAGGTACAATGAACATCAAAGAAGGCCAAAATCCTTTTGTGCCACTTAAATGAACAATGAATGATGAACATAAATTTCCAGTGTTTGTGTGCCACATGGAAAATCGGGTTGTTTGAAGAATTAGACATTAAATTTTCAGTCCATGAATTTACATTGAAGCATATATGGCAAAAACTGTGTTAGTTTTTATGAAATGACATTTTGAATCACTCTGTGATCCATCATCAGGAGGAATTTTTGAATTAGATTGCAAAACTAATTACTTATAAGAAATAGGAAAAGGTAGAGCAGAAACCCTCTTTCTTTGTAAGCCAGTTTTGCAATCTAATTCAATGCTCATTCGTCTTCCTGATTATGGATCATAATGATCATCTGAAACATCAATTAAAAAAAGCTAATCAATATATATGTTTGAAAAATATATAGTTTGTCATTTGATTTCAGAGCAGAAGACCGACAGTTTTCGTTGGATTGAATATTGTCTTTGTTGGGTGCAGCAGATGGAATTACCGTGGAATTGTCCAGAAGCAGAATCCCCAAAAATCAAAGACCAACAAGATGGCTGGGCTTGATTTTGGGAATAATCTAGGATCGATCTCATGTATGTGGGTTACTAATATAGCCTAGCAATCATTGCTACCTTTTTCTCAAAATTATCTCATATTGGCTTTGATTTCAAGGCCTTGAGAGTTCGATGACTCTTCTTGGGGTGTGGGTTGTTCAAATGGTACATTTAAGATTGATGGCAATCTACATCAATTTAGATAGTTATTTAGGGTCCATTTAGATAGTTATTTAGGGTCCATTTAGATAGTTATGTTAGTGATGATTGTAAACCAACTAGGGGTGCGAGGGCAAGATGAGTCAAACTCCAAAAAAAAAAGAAACAGATGGGAAAAATCAACATGTTATATATTGGCTTATGCACTATTGGTTAGCCATATACACCTAAGTTGAGGTCATTACTCAACCATCTATTGATTTGAAAAGGGGTGTATGGGATTTTTGTTGGACATTTGTCTTGCTAGCACCCATCCTCCAAAATCTACTCCTAAATCTAGACAAGTCCTTTGATATAATGATCAAGTTCCTACCTCCTTCGCCCATCTTCCATCATTGGAGGAGTGTCTCTAACCTATAAATATAGACTAGTCCTTTGATATAATGATCAAGTCCCTACCTCCTTTGCCCATCTTCCATCGTTGGAGGGGTGTCTCTAACCTATTGGTTGATTGTTGTTGTACCTCAGTTTTGCAAAATCAAGTGGTCTACTATTGCTGACACCTTCCCTTCCCACATTGGTGTTGAGCCTTACTTTTACAAGAGCTGCAGAAGGTGAGTTATTTTGCATCACTCATCTCTCTCCTTTAATACTTTTATTACATACATAATAATAATGAAAACAAGGCCCATCCACAAGGAGAAAAAATTCATTTCTTGATCAATAGGGAGGACATTCAAGCGCTCAAGTCAAGAGGTTGAGGGAAAGGATCTGTAGGGAAAAACAACAAACTATTTTTTTTTGTCAAGGAAGCTACATTAAAGGCATAATAACAAACTAAAGGTGAAAGGTTAATTACTATCAAGAGAGGGTTGTTTGTCTAGCACTTGATAGATTAATCTATCTATCAATCAAGAGTATCTATCTATCAATCAAGAGTATTTGATGAGTGCAATCCTCTCCTTTCTTTATTGCCCTTACCCAACTAGTTGAGTGTCTAAAAGAGCACAAATTCCTTCTTCCCTCCCTACTATGGATAGTTGAATTGTTGCCCTTAAATATTTTTAATGAGCATTTGACAAATTAAGGGCACACAATTGCTCTTCTAATAATGGTGTTTGACTAACCCTTGGGAAGAACATAGATGACTCTTCTAGGATGAAGGAGAGGGACTCTTGGTCCATAGTTCATGGTGAACCGTTTAACCTAGAAATGGCCTATAAATAATTAAGGGGACCGTTCACAATTCTATAGAAAAATTGAGGGCCCCTATGCATAATAGGGGTGGACATGTTAGTACTTTTTTGATATAGGAGGATGGGGTACCTATCCAAACAATCCATAGTAGGGGGTTGGTGGGTAATCCTTTGCATCTCTCCCCCACTCCCTTTCTTCCCTCATTTAATATTTAGGAGTAAGAAGCTGAATGGCTTGATTGCCCCTCTCCAAATACATCCAAATACATAGAGAGGACACTCTTTTCTTTTTGATTTAAGGGATCAAGCTGCACAAAGTTTCTATATCAAGGCCTTGTGTTGTAGAACCTTTAAGAGTATTACTATTTACATTTACACTATTTGATCAATCAAATCAAAGACATGGTAAATTTTAGGTGTAAGACCTCAATCTTTCTGAAATATTTAAGTGTTGCTCATTTGGTAAGAGTGGCTCAAAACTAAAGAACATTTTTTTGACAATTCACTCTACCAAAGCTTTCCCTAGATCAAGGTGGGTTCAAACACTAGAGAAAATGTTAGTAATAAAAGTGTTTTGTGCTCTCATTTTGACATGTAATAGGCTTATTCCATGACTTGCTATAATGAATTTCCTACTACATGTATTCTAGTGGTAGTTCGTGGTCTCATAACTACTAGGTATCCAAGGAGTGGTATCTTATCATAGTTTGTTGTATAGTCCCACATCTTAGCCTAGTGTTTGTGTATGTCGTAACTATTTCCTTCACATACCAAATCCAACAACCACATTGTACACAAATAGGATTTTTCTCCTTGTCGACTTTGTTGCTACTTTATCCATCATTGAACATACAATTTGTTGCACTTTATTGGGTGAATATTGGTAGTAGGATCATATGTGATCAATGATGGCCACTAATTCAAGATTTAGTAACATCATTGAGGTCTTTTAGCTATAGGATCAAATGCAATTAATTCAGGTTCTTATTAATTATTTGATCAAGGGACAAAACCAATTCATGCTTACAAGGCATTATTTGAATATTCAATGCAAGTATTCAAAAAATTCGAAAGAGTAGTTGTAGAATGATCATCCAAATGAATGCACTTCTTCACATCAAGAACATATTCGATGCCAAAAATAGTCCTAAGAAGGGGAATTCAACATGTTAACTATTCAATTATAGTTATAATGTTGGCTTTTAAGGGAAGTTTGTTAGAAATTAGGATTTTGGGTTACTAATCATTCCAAATAAATAAAATAAGAACTATACAAGTATAAATTTAACACATACACAACATATACACAAGGAAAACCTTTTTGGATAAAAACCTTATAAATGCCATTTCATTATAAAATACTTAATGTGATCCCTAAAATGTTAAGTCCTATTATGAGATGCTAAACAAACTATTAATGCAATAAGAAAAAATAACACAAAGATGACACCTGAGCGATTAGTCTAAGGAATGATAAACATGAAAGCAAGATGGAACAAAATAAAGAGTGATTATACCTTCATGCTTCTTCTTCCTTGGTTGGCCCTTGATCTTTGGATATTTTGTGTGCTCCTTGGATGACTAATTAGATCAAATTTGCAAAGTGGTATGTAAGATGAGTGAAGACATGGTAATGGTGAACTCAAAATACTATGGTAAATGCAAGAGAGGCTCAAATGGAGAATTTGCAAGAGTTTTGATAACAAAAGATTGATTATTAAAATGAGAGGAAGGAGGGGGTATTTATAGAACAATTTGAATTCTCTAGAGAATTCAACGGTTGAGATTAAGCCAACAAGGTCAAAATGGAGGGCTATGGTGAGTTGAAGACTCGCAAGCCCTCACATCTTGACATGTGGAATGTGAAATGGTCTAGGGTGGGATGATGTGGAAATGAGGTGGAAGAGAGGTACATGATGTGGATGAATGACAAGTACCTTGGGGGATGAGAAGATTTCCTCAAAAAAGAACTCCTTGTCCCCAAATGAGAATGAAAAAAATATTTGAGGAATTTTAGAATTTCTCAAAAATCTCCATGAGAAATGGGAAAGTGGTTGAAAAAATAAATGTGAATTAAAATTCACATGCTTGAGAGAGTCTAATGGATAAGAGAGGGTTTCCAAAAAGATGGGGATTTGCCACATGTGAGTGATATGACAAGTCAAAAGTTTTAGAAGTCCTTGACACATGTAAAATGACAAGTCAAGTCTTCTAGAACTTGCATGGGGATAGGGTAAATATTGTAAAGATAAAATGTGAATTAAAAATTCACATGGAGAAGAGAGGAGCCTTGAGTGAATAAATGTGAATTAAAAATTCACATGGGAAAGAGAGTCAAGGCCAAGAAAGGCAAGTGGAAAGGGTGACTAAAAAATGTATGCTAAATGTGGCTAATGGCTTTGATTAAGGTTGTGCAAACACAAGATTAAGATAATTAATGAGAGATTAGAGACAAGTGAGAGATTATGGAGGGTGTGACACTAATCTTGATTAAGTGGTGCACATCTTAATCGTGAATTAATTAATTTAATCCAGATTAAGAGGATTATGGAGAATGTGACAAGGAGAGAGAAAAAAAGGATTAAAAACTGATTTTAATCCAAATAGGTCAAATGATTAAATAAAATAAATTGTCTTATTTATTTAATTTAGAGAAGAAAAGGTGTAAGGTAAAGTATTTAATTATTCAATTACATACTTTAGGAACCTTAAGCAGAAAATGAAATAATGATTAAATAAATTATTTAATCACTAGTAATGAAATACATGAATAGAGTAGATGATTTTGATCATGTGGAAGTGATCAAATTTAGATGTCTACACTTACAAAATGGTTTATTAAAACATAGAATCAATCTAAGAAACACTTCTCCTTACTTCCACATGGCCAATAATACTTCATGTGCATAGTTATAGAATTCACCATAAATATCCAAATTCTCACACCTCTCAATGAGAGAGAACCTCCTTATATATAGGAGAAAAGGGTAGAAAATTAATTGAAAAGGTATTAGTCACACGTATTCAAAACAATAATCAATAAATAATTAATAATCTAATAATTATTAAATGGTATATGCTTTATAAAGCATATAGTAAGCACAAGGTTCTATAACCTCACATAAATATTATATGGGTATGACTCCTAATAAAATTATGTTCTAACACCCCCCCTTAATGTTAATAGGGGGTATCAATTGTCAATGTTTATAAAAGAAAAGATGTAGGACCTTTGGTATGCTGATTTCAACCCTTTTTCTGAAACTTTCAATAAGATTCTGATTTGGGTTCGACTACCTAATCTTTCTCAACATTTATGGATTGATTCCCTTTTAGAGGAAGTGGGTGAGGTTCTTGGTGATTTTTTTTAGTGGATGATGCATCCTTTGATATGTATCACTCTACTTTTGCTCGCATATTGGTGGAAATGGACGTTTCAAAAGGGTTGCATGCTCAGATATTACTTAAAACTTCTAAGTGTTCTTGGGTCCAAGCTTTGGACTATGAAGGGATTCCCTTCCGTTGTAGAAGGTGCTTTAAAACAGGTCATGTTGCTGCTCAATGTGGATTTGAGAAAAAAGCCTTGAAGGCGACTTGGTGGAAAGGTGCTTCTCAGAAGCATTATACGGTTGAGAAGAAAATTGAGCTACCTAGGAGTTTCTCTGAGGTGGCTGCTTCAGATTCACAGGGCCTTGAGACTTCCTCTCCAGATGTCTCTAATGGTGGGGTAGCTGACGCAATGCAAGACTACAATGTTAATACCCCCATTGTGAATGATATTGGTCCTATGGCTGCCACTTTTGATGATAGTGCTCTGACTATCATTTCAGGTGGTTCTCCTGATTTGGCCACGCCTGCAAAGAGGAATACAGATCATATCTTTAAGGATGTGGCTGCTGGCTATTTTCTTCAAGATAATAGTGCACTAGATTGGCTCGATAAGGCAGTGCAAGTGGAAGAGGGATGGATAACGGTAAAAAGCAATAAAGATAAGTCCTCTAAGCCTCCTTTTGACATGACTCTTTGCTCCCAAAAGAGTAATTCTAAATGCAAATACTGATGGTTCTTGTTTAGGGGCTGGTTTTTGGCTGGCTGTTGGCTGTTTTGCGACTTTGTAGCTGGTCGTGGTTCTTTGGCTTTGGTAGCCTTTTTTTCCTTGGTTTTCTGTGCTTTCTTGTCCTTTTGTTTTGACAACCTTCCGGTTGGGGGTTCCAGATTCATTCAAAATCTGTTTGTAAAGGATTTCGGGGTCCCTTCAAAACCTATTTTTACTCTAATAAAAAACATAGTTATTCTTTAACAATGATAAACAAGGACACAAATATATGCTGAAACAAAAACATGAATTTCAGATTACATGAAAGTCATCTTTAAAATGATGCTTTATACGAGGTCTTATAAAGATTTTATTGGAGCTTGATACTCAAACTAGTCTCCCCAGGTTCGTTATATAGTGCCTATAGGTCTTATATAATACAACTTTTACAGTTGAAATATTTATAGAGAGAAATTTATAATATGTCCAAATAACTTAGACATATAATGCTTAAAGGTCTTATGGTATGCATGTTAGGTCTTACATCCAAGATTTAGCTATTAGGTGGTGTCATTGGCATGCACACGCCCCCTCAATGGCATCACCTAAGGCCAAACATTGATGAATTTGAAGCATGCAATTTTTAGACATCTTATGTTATGCCTATTAGGTCTTACATATATAATTTAGCTACTATTGAGGTGTTATTGACATGCACACTCTCCCTAAGTGGCATCACCTTAAGGCCAATTACTCCGCACAAAGGTTTGATATGCGATGACTAAGATTTTAGTCTATTTCTTCTTGATCATAGTATACAATTAATAATTAGATGAATAGAATGGGAGATTTTTTTTATGAAGGAATACTTTCCCTTGAGTAAATTTTATTTGATCTTGAATGTGTTTTTTCTCTTTTTATAGGAAATAAGAGTCTTTGGAAGAGTAAAATAGATCTAGTTATCATATAATAAAGTGGTGCTTTTACTAGTATCCAAATAAAACTCTCCCATTAATCTTCTAAGGCACATTGATTTTCTAGAGGTGTTTTTGTATCTAACCTTTAGATTAAAGAGCCATAAAAGGTAGCTTGTTTAGATGATTACTTCATCCTTGTGATAACACCTACATTCTATTTTGAAGACATATCTTGAAGTAGATTTTCCCATTAATATGATCATCATAATATTCAGTAACATAAGAATCAAATAAGTTTGTTTCTTGGTGCAAGAATAATAAAGACCACAAGTATTTATATTTTAATATGCATTTATCATTTGCCAATGAGAATATAGTATTCTACAAAAACTTAGAATATAGTTAAATTGATTGTAGATAATTTGATGATCATTAGCAAGGAGATCATATGATATTTTCATGAACATAAGTATGAATTATTCGTTTTGTTTCTTTTAAAGAAAAAAATTCATTCTACCAAACATATAATAATGATCCGAGACGGGGTCTTTGGTGGCTACTCCTGGTGATAGCGTTCCGACTATCACTCCCGGTGGCCTTTTCGATAAGTCTTTGCCTGCATAGAAGAATAATAATGAATTCTTCGAGACGATGGTTGCAGACAAACCTCAGGAACTTTGTGAGCTAACTTGGCATGATATGATATCACAAGTGGAAGAAGGTTGGATTACTGTTAAGGGCAAAAAATCTAAATTCTCTCGGCCTTCTTTTGATATGACTCTCCGCTCCCACAAGAGCAGTTCTAAATGTAAATATTGATGGTCTTGTGTGGGGGCTGGCTTTTGGCCAGCTGCATGCTGTTCTTTTTGCAACCTTGTTTTTGATTGTAAAGGGTTTTGGGTCCCTTCAAAACTTATTTTTTCCTCAATCAAAAACATATAATAATGATCCATAAAAATTTTAAGCAATGGATGAACTATCCTTTCCAAGCTTGCTCATCGAACAAATTATTAGGGCAATAACCACTCACTATAAGTAGGTGCGTTCATACCTAAGAAGGATTAGAGGATTTTGAAATATATGAAGAATGAGTTCATCCATTTTCAATGTCATGTGTGTGTTTGGTGAATGATAGCCCAATTAATATATATATAGATAAAGGTTAATGATTTCTTCTCTTTTTTGCTTATGACTTGGTCAATTGATGTTTATGGACCATTTGTTACTTCAAATACAATAAATTTAATAAAAAAATTTAATGGGAAAAAACATAATCTAAATGAGGTGAAGCCTCTATTTATTGGCATGTAGTTTTTTTGGGTTCAAATACACTACCAAACTTGGGCATATATGAGAATCCTTGATGACCATAGCCATTTTCCAAAATATCTCTTCAAGGCTTGCAACATGTGTTCATAACTTCAATAGTATCAACTAAATAATGCGTTTTAAATTAGTATCTCAATCACATATAATATGGTGGGAAATCCTATGGATCTTATATAAATATTCTAGAAGAGTAAATCAATAAACTTAGACTAAATAATTGGATTTCTAAAAAGGAATGAAGTCTAGGAATACTTAGTGTTGTATTATATCAATTGAATCCTTACCTTGAAGATGGATAGTTCTATAACTAAGTCCATAGAAAATACTTTCTTCACTATATTTTGAATGATGTAGCATTTCCCCCTTGTTCCTTTGGAAAATATCAAATAATATATTCTAAATTATTATAGATCTATATGCTTAAGGACACACTATTCCATGGGACATTTTTCACTCTTTCATCTATCACAAGCAATTTTACTATACTACATACACATCATATGATAAGATTATTTACATGTATGTCAAGTGTGGGCTACAAATTTAATTATGTTTATTAAATCACTTGTCCGAATGATGACAATCGATAACATTGATATTACCTAATTATTATAAGCAATTATTGATTTAGATAGTGTCAAAGTGTTAGGGAGTGATCAATATATCCCTTAATATAATTTTTTATAGCATAACTACTAATATCAAGCTATATCAAATTCATAAAACCCAACCACCAAACCATGCAACACTTTTAACCTTCCTCCTTAAGATGAAAACATTATGATCAAAGGCTCATAAAGCCTCATAATACATGATACCTATGACTAGTGTTTGAATGATCAAGAAAAATAACAAGTATTTTCCTTGAGAGATAATGATCATCACAAACTGATCACTTTTTATGAAACAATAACAAATTCCTATTTATAGGCATGCTAATTGGCTAGCATCAAGATAAATTACACAAAAAATTCTATCATCCTTTGATATAAAAGGTTGTATATAATATATTTATTTGATATGCTTCTTATATGAGCATTCATGATCAAGAAATTCTCTCACTAAGAAAATCCACCAATAATATTTTACCATTGGTAGTCTTTATTCACTATCAAAATTTCATTGACCACATACAAATAAGACGTTAATATATATATTACAAAGAATATCAAATCCTACAAAGATGTTTTTGAGGGACATGCCAATACCTCTAAGATCCACTTTGCCTCAAATTCATATTTCTTGACATACTTTGCATTTAGGTTTTTCACCCATGCACAAGAAGAAAATGTACTTGTAGACAAGCACATTTGAGTCACCTTTGTAAAATACACTTGTCCAAACCCTCTCATGATATAACATCACAATGTTTAATTGGATTGTTCAAAATATTCCTTGGTATCTATTGTTCTTCCTCAAATGGATGGGACCCAAGGTCTCACTAGAATATGTAGTTTCATGTCCTTATCTTGGTCACCCATCAACTAGTTGATTTCCCTTCTATATAACACTTGAGGAGTAACCAAATAATCACACCATATTTCAGCCACTTGAGCATCATGAGTCTTATGCAACCCATTCTCATAATCATAAAATTATAGAACAATCAAAGTGGGTTTTCCTACACTAATCTTTGGGCTTTGGGTTTGAAGATTTATGTTTAGGGTTTCTATATTATTGATGGAAAAGAATCCTATAGATGATGTTCTGAAAGATGATTTAGATATTTCTTTGTAGAGGAAAATTTTGTTCCATCTCACTAGGAATACGAGGGATAATAGTTGTAAAATGAGTGCTATTTTATCTAGTCCCATTGAACCCTTAATTGTTTGTTTTCTAACCTTTAGAATTAAAAAAATATTGAAATTTTGAGTAAAACCCTTTTTTTATCCTTATAAATCTAGAAGAGACATTAAACAAATTTAAAATAAACTTATGGAACAAAGTTAAATAGGGTACAAGTCTTATTGTATTCATTTTTGGTGTTACCTAAAAGTTTTCTTGTAGCCTCTAAAGACATGAATTATTTTGAGTATAGAGAGAGTATTGAACTAACTCTATCCATAGACTAGAAAGACTTACCTCAATCCTCTTTAAATATAATATATTTTATCTTGTATTGGAAAAACTTAAGATGCATCATCCTTTCTATTTGAATTGTTGAGAATATGTGCCTAATTTCCCTTGTATCACACAACTATGGTCTAACATCCCATGTAGAAAAGAACAAGAAAAAATTCTCATATATATCCAATGTTCGCTATTGTTTTTACCTTTGTTGGAACAATTGTAGAGTATTGACGAAAAACTTATATTTCCAACAATAAATGTTTCTAAATGATTAAGATCTATATGTTTGAGGTTGTTATATAAAGACCAGTCTTTATTGAATATAGGTGAGGGTAACAATATAGGTTACTATTTTATGGAAAATATATACTTAAAGTATCCCATAGCATAGATTGGTTTTTGATCAAATGGGTTCAATGTTCCATGCTTTTTTAAGTGGAGTTGCATCTAACTAACATAGTGAGAGATTTCAATAATGTTTAGCTAAGTTCGAATAATGGTGGGGTGAAGCATACAACTAAAATTTGGAGTAGTGAGATAATCTCTACTATGTTTTTGAAAAAGGAAAAAATAGGTTTTGATGGGACCCTGAAACCCATTATAAGCAGATTTTGAGTGGATCTGGAACCCAAAACCAGAAGGTCGTCAAAACTTAAAGACATGAAGGCACAGACAACCAAGGATAAAAGGCCATCAAACAACCAACAACCAGCCCCCCAACCAAGAACCATCAAGATTTACATTAGAATTGCTCTTGTGGGAGCGGAGAGTCATGTCAAAATGAGGTTTAGAGGACTTCTCTTTTTTTCCCTTTACAGTGATCCAACCCTCTTCCACTTGCATTGCCTTATCAAGCCAAGCCAGCACACCATTGTCCATAGGAAGAAAGCCAACAACCGATGTCTTAAAGATTTCATCTGTTTTCCTCTCAGCAGGAGTGGCCAAATAAGGAGAGCCACTCGAAAAGATAGCCGAAACACTGTCACAAGAAGTGGCAGCTAAAGGCCCACTCTCAACCTCAAAAGGGGGCACAACAATGTTGTCTTGCAAAGCATCAACAATCCCACCATTAGAGACAACCGGAGAGGAAGCCTCAAGGCCTTGTGATTCCTGAGCAACAACCTCAGAGAAGCTCCTTGGTTGCACAACCTTCTTCACAATCGTGTAGTGTTGCAGGGAAGCATCTTTCCACCATGTAGCCTTCATGGCTTATTTCTCAAAACCACAATGAGCAACAACATGAATAATCTCTACTATGTTAGTTGAAGGTTGTGAGTAAATTGGGAAATTGCATTTCTTACATTTTGATAGAAGTCGTTGTCTTATGATACTACTCCATTAGATTGGAGGTTAACTTTTATTGCTGGACGAAAATAATTACATTCCAAAAACCCTTATTAGGAGTGAAGAACAAAGTTAAATCTTTTGAAAATTTGTTTCCTTGTTTATATTGCAATTTGTTATCATTTTTTTGTTCATAATGTTTAGGGATTGTTTTTTCAAATTATGTAATTAGCATATGGTCCATGCCATTTCAAATTTGGTTTTGTGGCATAATTTAATGAGAATGTATTAATATAATAATATATTAAAAAATAAAGGTGAAATCCTAGTTATAGGAATCATCATTCACCATATACTCATCATTATTGCATTCTTGTTTGCATTGGCTCCCATATATTATTAACTATTTTTCTCTTGCAGTAAAGAAATTGGACTTCAATGCTTATAGGCTAAGATTTATATTTTATTGGTGATAATTGTTGTTTTTTAGTTTATTTTAGTGACTTTATTTAAGTGCATAAATCACAATTTAACAAATAAATTAAAATGTAAGCCCTCAAAGCCTCCTTTTGACATGACTCTCCGCTCCCACAAGAGTAATTCTAAATGTAATACTTGATGGTTCTTGTTTGGGGGCTGGTTTTTGGCTGACTGCTGGCTTTTTCGGCTTTGTAGTCGGTTATGGTTCTTTGGCCTTGGTTGCCTTTTTTCCTTGGTTGTCTGTGCTTTCTTGTCTTTATGTCTTGACAACCTTCTAGTTTTGGGTTCTAGACCCATTCAAAATCTGTTTGTAAAGGGTTTCGGGTCCCTTCAAAACCTGTTTTTATCCTTAATCAAAAATAAATAAATAAAAATAACAAGATTTTTCTTTGTTTTGCATATTTTTGACTTTAATATCAATAATGATAAGAGAGACTAGTGGTTGTGGTGATGAACACATGACCTCCAACTAGAGATTGTGAGCTTTATTGAACTCCCTACCAAATTCTATATAACTTCAATAACCTTTTATCAACCATATATCTCTACCATGCTCATTTCTAACTCATCTTCCCCCTCTTTTTCACCTCATTATTTAATGTATATACTTAAAGCTATGGACACCCAATTTTGCAAGGATGAGATTGGTTTAAAACCACTCTAACATTAAATATTTACACATCCTAAATTTTCTATGGATTCATCTCTTGCACCCTCTAAAGGTGCAAGTGCTAGTTACTATAGTAGATAAGCTAGAATGTTTAATGTTAGTGGTTGTGAGATTGAACAAATTGCTAAGAAAAAATGAAAGTGTTTGTGCATAATGCATATGTAAATAATATATATGTAACAATAACACGAGTAAAACCAATCCAATTTTCTTCTTTGACAATTTGACTCCTACATTTAAAAACTTTCTAGACTATCTTGAACCTTTTTCTACTCTTCATAGAGGATAGACTTGCAAAAATCTAATTCCAATTCTATTAGGATCATTTTGGTGTTGATTCCCACTCGATTCATCAACTATTGCAATGCAATTATATTTATTTTAACCCTCTAAACAATATACTCCTCTTTAAAGTGATACATGAGTATCTGAGGCTCTAGCAAACCTACACCCTAAAATATTGTTTGATCCATTTTTATTTTCTTTTTCTATTTTTTATTTTCTTTTTACAAGTCTTTATTCAACATTTTGTCTTGCATGTGTACATGTGTGTTATCTCTAATTCTAGGTAGCCTCATTTGATTCTAAATAGTTACTCCTCATTAGGCATTGAAAAAATCCACCAATTATAGGTTGCAGGGTTGAGTTGGATGTAAGGATAAATTCATTCACCTCTTTTTATGGGTGTTATTCCCTTGTGTTGGACATGGGCATTGTTTGCAAGTTTTGTTAGCAATTACTATTTTGATGGCGACCTTCCTGACAATTATCCTATTTGCTACTACTTCCTATCAGTTATTATATGCAATGACATTAATCTCTTTCTAATATTGTTTCCATGACCATTTAGATATCACCTTTATGATGTGGATGGGATTGTGGGATTTTGTGGGTTATTTTCTTCAATTCAAAGGTATTTTGCTACTTGGTGTTAATCATTCCACCACATATACCAATAATTACCATGAATTAGGAGGGGTTGATTACTTCATGCAAAAATCACCACTATAGGTTGTGGCATTGGTTTGGATGTAAGGATAAATTAATTCACCTCTTTTTGTTGGGTGTTATCCCCTTGTGTTGGACATGGGAATTGTTTGCAAGTTCTGTTAGTAATTACTATTTTGATGGTGACTTGCCTAACAATTATCCTATCTACTACTACCTTCTTATTAGTTATGATATGCAATAGAATTAATCTCTTTCTAATATTTTTTCCATGACCATTTAGATATTGCCTTTATGATGTGGATGACATTGTGGGATTTTATAGGTTATTTGATTCAATTCAAAGGAATTTTGCTACTTGGTGCTGGTCATCCCACCATATATACAAATACTAACCATGAATTAGGATGGGGTATTTACTTCATGGAAAACCGATTCCATCCAATTTTCATGAATGGATAGGAACACCCCTTATAGATAGTTTTTTATTGGGTGCTCAAGTGTTAAAAATAGAGGAGAGGTCAAGTGGAAAGGGAGAATGCATAAAGTGTTTCAACATACTTGTAAAGTAGCAGAGTTCAGATTATCTATATACTTTTTTTTGTGTTCAAGCTAATTAGGATAGCCTACATATTGTTGATAGTTCTAAATTTTTATTGTAATTTGAAAATAAATGTAACAAAATTTTCATTTAAACATTTTAGCTGTAACGCGATGTCTCCGTGCGGGATACCTCCAAGCGGGAAACCTGTTCAAATTGGGCAACGACTCCCTGATTTTGCGGTCTCTGCTCCTGCGGGCTGCAGATTGGGGAGTGGGCTGGGGGTTGCAGACGGTGGTGGTGCTGTTGGGTGTGGGGTTCCTGCTCCGTCTGAGTTTCCTCTTGGTTGGCCATCCAATGGGTGTGGCGTGGATGTGGGTGTCCCGACTGCTGTTCCTTCTTCTCTCTCTGTTGGAGATCTTCTACCTTCGGGCCGCCTTAGGAAATCCTTTTCTGAGGCTGTTTCCAAGGTGGGTGTTCGATCTGTACCTACTCAGGCTAGGGTGAAACCTCTGCCCTGTGCTCGTGCCTCCCTGGTGATTTGCGGACCTGAAGTTGCTGAAAATGAGGAATACTATCTGAAACTGGGTGTGGTTTGTAGGTTCAATGGATTATGGCCCTCACTCTCGGATCTCCATGTTTGGATTTCTACCTCTTGAAAGCCTGTTGTTTCTGGGCAGATTGAGATTTACCCTTGTGCTAGGGGTTTCTTCCTTGCTACTTTTGCCTCTGCTGCAGAACGTGATTGCGTGCTGGATCAGGGGTGGATGTGGGGGGTTCATTCACTGTCCATCTGGCCTTTGTCTCGCTCTTTCAATCCGCTCACTGAGTCGTTAAACACCAGACCTGTTTGGGTTCGTTTACCGAATCTCCCTCTCCAGTTCTGGGAGGAGTCATGTTATGAAGCTATTGGCAACTCCATTGGACGGTTCCTGATGGTGGACTCCACTACTCGTGACTTAGGGCATCCTACGATGGCTCGGGTGAAAGTAGACTTGAACATCTCCAAACCTCTCCATGGGGATGTGATCTTAATGGTGGAGGACAAACCTTGGACGCAACTGCTGGACTATGAGGGCCTCCCCTTCCGTTGCAGGAGGTGCTTCTCCATTGGTCATTTGGCCTCCGTTTGCCCTCTTACTCACCGCAAGAGCGCTGCTACTTGGTGGAAGAGTGCTTCCACAAACCACCTCACTGTTGGTTCTCCCCCTTCGGTTTGTAACACCCCTCCGTTTTGATCTATTGTGCGAACTATGTTGTTTCCTCTCTATGCTTTAGTTTTGCGTTGTACTTGGACTATGTACTTGATTATAGTGGATCACTGTTTTATCGTGATGTACCTTGATGTGATGACACTATATTTTGATGTGATTATTATGGCATGTTTGAAATTAACATATGTGGATATTTAATTTATGATGTTTCATGCTTTCGATTATGCTGCTATGTTAGATGCGTCAGTTAGAACTATTGTATTGGTGAAGAGGATGGTATCGCATCACTCGCTTGCGAGTGCCCTGCGATATCATGATTTCCTCTTCACGGTGTGCCTTATTTATGAGATATTATTGCATGTGGATATATTATGTGTTTGCAGGTTGACAGGTATAGGACATCGACTCCACCTGGTTTCACAGGTTCGAGCGTGTCCATTGCCCAACGACATTCGATTGGGAGATAGTAGCTGGGATTTCCGTGCCAAGTCGTCACCCTAGTTGTAGTGTGTCGTTAGGCCTAGTATGGTCCAGTTGTCTATTTTGTTCAGTTTGACTGGTTTCGGTCTATTTGGGGAATTAGAATAATGTAGGATTTGTGATTAATTATTGAGTAATTTAATTTAATTAATTTGATATTTAATCTATTGGTAGATTTAGTTATTAATTGATTAAGTTATTCATGTTGAAATGATTTAAATTATTCATTTTGAAAATGCATGCAAATTTGAATTGGAATTGAAAAATTAGAAAAATAAATTAAAGTCAATTTTGAAATTCAAAAATTCAAAAATTCAAAAGAAAGACTTTTGCTATTCTGTTTTAAAAAATTGATGAGGGTTGTTGTGGGAATTGGGAAGGATTTTTGCATATCTTTGAATTTCTTCACAATTTTAAAAAATGGAGTTTTTGGGAGAAAATTGAAAAGAGAAGAGGAAGATATTTTGTGGGTTTGGAAGAAAAACTTGTAGAATCTAAAGTGCTCAAGAGGTTTTCAAGGCAGCAGCAGGTTCTTCAACATACTCCAAAAGAATCAGGTTTCATTCTTGTTTTTTTGTTTGTGCTTCAAATTTGAATAAGTTGTTAATTTGGAAATAAAGAATTTCTTGTTGCAATTGTTATCTCCATTTTGATTGTTCTCTTTTGTTCATCAATTTGTTTGAGAGTTTCAATCTTGTCTGAATGGAGGTCATGTTTAGGCATCTATTTATTTGTTTAAAATATATGTCTCTTTTCTTGGTTATAAGAATATATATTTTTTATATATTGCCTATATAAGGTTAGGCTGGCAAATTTTTATTAAAATAAATTTTTTCTAGAATTTTGATCCTCTTCCTAGCCTTTTAAGGCTCTAGTTTTTTCCTTTAAAAAAAAAAAACAAAACAAAAATGACAGTCATATTTCAAATTAAAAAATAAAAATAAAAAAAAATTCAAAGGGAGGCGTGGGGGAAAGCGCCCCGCGGCCTTCCCTGTTTGCGGCCCGTGTGGACTACTTAGGCAGCGACCGCCACCGCTGGTGGCGACGCTGCCAGCGAAGACTCCGCCGTCGGCTACCTCCGCTACGTTGCGCCTGTTGTGGCGTCCGAGTCGCACCGTTGGTGCCGCCACCACCTGCGTCCTGTGCGGGGATGCCTTCCGCCCACAACCCAGCTCCCCGGTGGCGTCGCCTCCTGCGGCCGCCACAAACCCGTCCGCCGTCGCCATGGGAAAAAACCACGGCCTCCTTCATCCCAGCAACCCTAGCACGGGTCCCGAGGTCGCGCGACCCAACCTAGGGTTGGCGCATGAACCGAGGGCCTGCTCATGGGCTTTTTAAGATTTTAAAAAAATAAAATATAAAATAAATATATATAATATTATATTTCATTATAATTTAATATTATAAATTTTATAATATTTTAGATATTATATTATTATAATATTTTAATTATCCTGATATAATATTATATATTATTGTGATGAATTAAAATATTATTAAATGATTTTAAATATAGTGATTAATATAATATTAAATGATTTTAATATTATGACTTAACATAGTATTAGATGCTTTCAATAGATTTAATAATATGTTTTATATAATGATTGGGAGATTTAAATAATCATAATTGTTTTCTAATGTTTTAATATTTACATTTGAGAAAATGATCATTTCATGTTATTACTATAATATTTAGAGGGGAAGATTGTGTTTTAAATTTTTTTTTTTTTTATTGAATATGCAATAAATATTTTATTTAAAAAATGGAATTTTGCTCTTAACTGCGTTATTAAAATATAGGTTAATGATTTATATATATATTTAAATGCTGTGTGGGAATGAAACATTTTTAAGTGGCGTAATTAATTCCTTTTATTTAACGCACTGTTTATTGAATGCTAGTTAGGATATGGGTTTAGTGAACCCAAAGTAGAGTTTGATTCTTGTTTTGGCATTGATCTATGTGCATTATCATTGGGAAGTGTGGGTCTCCTTAATTGACAAGTCTTCCAGTTGGGATTTCAGTTTGTGGGTTGTCGTGCTGTGTAGTCAACCATAGATGGCCTTGGGTAGTGCGTAACCAGTTTGTTCCCCGATTATTACGAACGGGAGTGTGTTGACTGTATGTCATGGTTAGGGATGTGATATCCTTGCGTAGCACTTGTGTACCCTTGGGTTGTGGAGTTGTTCCACGTGTCGTCTTAAAGGAGTGGCTTATAACGGGGGCTGGCACACGAATTGGTGCCAGGGTAACTCGTTGTAAGTTAGTTAAACCAGTGATAACTAAATTAAATGATTAGAGTATCACATAGTACCAAATACTTAATAAGATAATTATGCCTTGCTCAGGATCACAAGGGCTTGTAAAGACTTGGGTTGAGACGAGAAGGCCTGGAATGGCAAGATCGTTATCTTGTCTCTATGAAAGATAACTAATTGTGCATTGGTTTACATGAGGGGCCAGAAGTCGTTAGAGGTTACCAGGGTAACTCGAGATGGGGGCCGGGACCTAGGAAGACTCACCAGGGTAACCTATGTAACATTGTGATGACACTTCTCCTAGGTCAACAGTATGTTCGCATCAGTGATGCAATTGAGTATGTAATTCTGGAAGCATTGTAACCTTGTGTCAGTGATGTCACTGTATTTATTTCAGTATGATTATGTTAGCCTATGTCTAGAGGTAGACGTCCTTGGTTAGAAATTCTTGTTACTATCTCCTAGCACGGGGGGTGGACCTTTGGGTTCCACTTGGTTGGGTGGAGTGCACCTAAATCCATTGGGATCTTTCTTCATGTTCATGTGGACGAGACTTCTAGTTGGAGAGCTCGTGGTTTCTATTGCAGTTCTTACTTGTTTCCATTTCAGTTATTCTTGTAATCATTACCCCTCTGTGTTATCGAAGTGGAATTTTGTTATTGTAATCCTATTTGTTGGACTTGCCTCATTTGGGGAATGAGTGTTGTAACCTTATGGTTTAATGAAATCGAAAGTCTTATCTTATGCTTGTTGTTATTTCACCTTACTTGGAATGTATGTGTTAATTTATTGATTAAATAATTGTCATAGTTTATATTCATGTTTTGTTGAGGTTCTATATAGCCTTTGTCTCATAACCTTAGAGGTTGTTGGCAATTGTTAGCAAACTTACTTATTATTTATAATCAAACAAAAAAATAAAATTATTCCGTTTAAGTAGTTAATTGCAACTTCCTCTAGGGTTGCGTGGTGGGGCATTACACGGTTAGTTCCTCTGAGGAGGACGATCTTCCTGAGCCTTCCAAGGATCCTCTTTCGGTTATCCCTACTGCAAATCTTTCTGCTGTCGTTCCAACGGAATCTGCTGTTGTTGTTTTGTCAAAGCCTGCTCCTTTGCCAGTTCCTACCTCCGTCGCTTCGCTGTCGGCTCCCTTGCTACGTGGTGGCTCCTCTCTCGGGTTGACTGTTGTGGATCCGCTCCTCGCCTTGCTCGTTGGTTCTCAATTCCGAGCCTTCCTGGTCGGTTGTGCTGCGGAAGAAGAAGGGTCTCTCCAAATCTGTTGCTTCTTCTTGACCTCGGGTTCAGGGAGTTAGTTTAGATCCCTCGAGTTCGGGGGGTTTTCTAATTTTTGATTGTTCTATAGTTGACGGCCTGCTGGTTTTCCTATCGCTGTCTGTCAGCTGTTTCTGTTTGTTCCTATAGTTCAATTTCTGTTTTGAACTATGTTTTCCTTTGGCCCCTTGGGCCCTTTGTGAAGGGTACAACACCCTGTAAATGCTGCTTACCATTTCAAAAGCAAAATTTTCATTTAAGTAAATTTATTAAGCATGATATTTAAAATTACATGTCATTGAATCTTAAATTATGGTTGAGTTATTAAATTTGTGAAAACTATTTGGATTGAGTGATCTTGTTCTCAAGCCTCAAGTCTTTGATTGCAACAAATGATATTAGAGTAAGTTTATAGGTGTCTTGAAGTCTCTAAAGTTATTTTGCAAGTGTGAAGAGAAGCCTTGCAATTAGAGAGAATTATGAGATACCTCATTGGATATTTGGGAGAATTTTAGAGAAGTGATTTCCTATTTTCAAAAATGTGTGTGATCAGAGAATAGTGAGGATAAATCTGTAAGAAATTGTTGTAAAAATGATATTAGCATTGGCAAGATGCCCCCGAGAAGGAGAGTTCCTATTGTAAATAGAATAGAGGTTGAGCTTCAAAATAAGAGAGTGTTTTGGCTACTAGTCATGGAAGAATTCTAGAAAATGATGAAGAATATGGTAGTGATGAAGAAGTCACAACAAAATAAAGAGATAAAAAGATGAAAAACCTCAAGATGAAGGAGACCATTTCGTAAGAAATCTTATGAGAATTAGTAGAGGGATTAATATGGAAGTTCCAAATTTTTCTTTTGCCCTGAATCTAGAAGAATGAGTAGATTTGATTGGTGAATTCAAAGAGTATTTTGAATATGAAGATGTGCATGATCCTCACAAAGTGAAGATAGTATAGACCAATCTTAAAGGACATGTAGCCCTTTGGTGGAGAGAGTTATAGAGAGAAATAGTAATAAAAAAGGAAATGAGAATTGCCTAGTGGAATGAAATGGATGCTAGATTAAATGAAAAATTTCTTCTTGTAGATTATGAGTTGAAGTTATTAAAAAGGTTTCAAAATTGAGACAAATGAAAAAAGGAATATACAAAAGGTTTTTTTAAAATGGCAATCAGATTAGGACACCATGAAATAGATAGAGAAAACGTAACAAGGCATGTAAATGGGATGATATTCATTATTCAAGATGAAATGGATATTGTTGAGAATTAATCCTATGGAGTGTTGGAATAGCCAAGATCTTCTTGCAAGATAAAAAATATTCCACAAAATGAATATGTAAGATAAAATAATTATCATGCAACATATAAAATGTACAAAAGAGCCTTGCATATAAAGGCAAGGATAATGAGGGGAGAAGGTAGGATTGAAAGTTTGACCACCCCTCCAAATGTGAACCATGTGTAGGACTCTATGGACAAGTGTAGGGACACATGATGAGGCAAAAAATGAGATATCTCTGTAAGTGAGCTTAAGAGTAGTGTGAATAGGACCAACCAGGTACTAATAAAATTTTTCACACTAGCACCCCTCATGGGATACTTAAGGAGAAAAATAAACACTAAAAATATGATTCCCAACAACAAGGCTTGATGAGGTGCTCATCTACAAAATAAAAGTCTCTCATAAAAAGATAAAAGAAGAAAACTCAATGGGAAATAAAATGAGATGCCAAAGCATCCTAGGCGAACGCGTAATTAGCATCACCTGAAAAGATTTTCAGTTTAATATCTTGGGATTCACGGAATCTTGGAACATCATTCCAAGCCTTCTCACAAATTTTCATGTGAATCAAAGAACTTTGGATTTTTCTGCCTGCGGACACCCGTGTCCTGTGTCTTCAACTCGCAAAATTAGTCATCTCCAAATTTTATGAGCATGATTATTGAGGCAATGAAGGTTAATTTCATGTTTATTTTGATGTCTATTTTGACAACAATGTGAAAGATCAAATATTCTTTAATTGGATTCAAATAGCCAACATGAATTTGAAAAGACATGATCAAAATTAAAATATGATAGTAAAAAGCTAGATTTTAACAATTAAAATATGAAACCAAAAGAATTTAGGAGAGATGATTTGATCAAAAGAGAAAAGATGGAATTTACACAGCCAAAAGAAAATAAAATGTATTGATAAAGTGAAAGGCGGTTGCAAGTTTAAATGGAATAAAAATTGCACAGAGAAAAAAGATTAGAGACTGTGCCATACAAAGAACAGGTATGTGAATATAGAGTAGGAATGCCAGGTCTGCAGCATAATTAATAAGAACAATTAAATAAATCAAAGCCATTGCCTATGAAGAGAGGAGTGTAAATAGTGGCTGCACAATCATCCGAAAATAAACATTGTAGATGGAATTTTAATGAAGAGCAGGTCATGCCATATTCGAAGGAGAAAATAATTTGAAGATAAATTGCAGAACTACAAGTGCATAAACAGAGGAAAAGCAAATAAATTTGAAGATGCAATTTGCAGCATATATGTACATGAACAACAATAAAGTTAATAAATTCCAGAATGAGATTTTTAAATTGTTTTGTGTGTTGAATACATATGTATAATTGAAATGGTCAGTTGCTATTCGTTGTTCTGATAAGATACAGAGTTTCTTTCTTGTCTGCATCAAAATGTCTCCCCAAAAGAGAGAAATATAAGTAATGCAACCTTATCAAAAGATGTTCTAAGGATAGAAAAATGAAGTTGAACTCCTAAAAATGTAAAAGATGAAGACATTATTGAAGATGAATTG
This sequence comes from Sequoiadendron giganteum, assembly GCA_007115665.2. Taxonomy (NCBI): domain Eukaryota; kingdom Viridiplantae; phylum Streptophyta; class Pinopsida; order Cupressales; family Cupressaceae; genus Sequoiadendron; species Sequoiadendron giganteum. The sequence continues at coordinate 79,360,172 of CM021110.1, forward strand.
ATGGTCAACAAAACTCTAATGACTATAGATTAGGATAAGAGATGCAAAACATTGCATGTGAGTGATTTCAAGTACGTTATTCAAACATGAATACAATGATCAAATGAAGGAAAACTACTTTGTGAAGTTAAAGATGCAAATGTTACTATGAATATAATGATCGAATGAAGGAAAACTACTTTGTGAAGTTAAAGATGCAAATGTTACTATGAATATAATGATTGAATGAAGGAAAACTACTTTTTGAAGTTACAGATGCAAATGTTACTATGATCAAGGAGCACAAAATACTGCATGAGTGACTTATAGTACATTGCTAAATATGCATGGTGCTTTATATAAGTACCAAAATATCATAAATACTGATAAACTAAAAGTGTAGAAGGTTGATCCACCACTCCAAGGAAGCATTAACATAACCATGTGATGGTACCCTTCTTAATGTTGACGAAGGAGAGGTATTGGAAAATCAACTAAAGTGTGACACATGTGTGCAAAATGTAGATTGCAACATTAGGTCCAATATGATGTACAAATAATATTGAGAATGAGATACAAAAACCAAAACACACATGCACGAGGCTAGAATATAATGTATTTTTTTTAATAATGGAGAGACACTCACTTGAAAGAGTTATGATGGTAAAAACTAAGGAACTACATAACCCCCATGTCACTTTATAATATAGTGTGAGTACAAAAGAAATGACACAATACAATGTATAAATTTTTCCTCTTAAAGAATACAAATTAAATAAGCACTTTACTTTAGTGCATTTATAAACATATGTGATTTTGTAGAGTTATTACAATGTGTCCTAAAAAGGATAATTATAGTTTATTTCATGAGGTGACTACAAGAAGATAGTGTGATAATTCCTTACAACCTCAAAAAATGATAAAATACTTATGGACTAAATCCCCATTAGTCAATCAATAAACCCCCAATACTTTATGGTGATGTGGCACTTTATATGTAATGCATTTATAATTTCCACAAGGTGGATTTGATGACATACATTTACATTGAGACATATTTTAAGTACAAGTCTAAAAATTTGTCAAGAAAAATTGATAGTACCATTGCATAATACCTAAAAACTAGGTAGGTGCAAAATATGGGACCCAGAAAGAAGTTTGTATGTGCTCAAATAAATCCTCTAAAGTTCAAAAATGAGGATTGAGAATGTTGACCTATGAAAATCTATTCAATTTAAAAAAATCATACATCAATTTTTTAAATAGATCATACCATAATTGAGAGCATGGAAATTTACCCTAAATAAAAAAAATTGCTTAGGAAAACATTTCCATATGGTTGAGAAACACGCTCTTGAAGTTAAGACAAAATTACAAATTGGCCAATGGTGAGGAGTCAAGAAACTAGGAGGAATGGATGATGTCATGTTGATCTCAACAAAGGAATATTTGAAGATGCTCTAAAAAATTCCATAATGTAAGAATACTCCAATATTGCTCTTAGATTGCTAGAAAAACACTTTTGGAGGGCAAAATTTATCTTGGAAATGTTATAAAATCACTTGTTGCAAAATTGTTGTTTTTAACAAATATTCATAGGAATATTCCTATGACATAGGTGAAGGAGGTGTCACTACTAGGCAACTAGAGAGCTAGAGGCAATGACAGGTGACATTAAGGAGCTCCATCTATGGTAGATTAGTTGTGGCCAAATAGAGTTCATTGGTGGTGTGGGCAAATGACATTGCTTCAAGTGGTGTTGCTAAAAGTAAAAGGTGCGTGGGGTGGGTGTTCCCCACTTCAAATGGGGATCCTTGGTAGCAAGTGGTAGGATTCAAGTGGTGCAAACTACTAACACTAATTCTACTAGGTGGCGACTACTCTATCAAACCGTGGATTTCAATCCCACCACCTAGATAGGACCATGGGTTGCCCCCACCATATGACTACTAGTAAAAATGAAAACCCGTGCCAAATCTAATGTCTATAAGCCCTATATAGGGTTGGAGCTTACCAAGAAAATAAACTAGAAGATAAAAAAATGGCTTAATACCATGTTAATGTTGGATGTTGTGGTTGTGTTGCTGATATGTGGTTGTCATTGATGTCAACACTATTAGCATTAATGTCTTTAAGATTGTATATGTTGAGGATATTGAGAAAATTGTAATAAAACAAGTTGTAGGTTGTCTGTGAAGCAGTGAAGACCAGTATGATGGAAAGTTCAATATGTTGACGGTGAGAAGTTGCGGATTAAAGGGTTTGTTTTCAAGCCTATCTAGTTTATCCACCCAAAGTTTCAGAGGTGTGCATGGAGATTTAAGCAAGTTATGAGCTTTTGTGTTCCGACAATTATTCTGTTACTGTAGCTGGTGTTCCTAGAAGAAGATAATGTGATTTTGGTAATTTGAGTTGTTGCGTATGCTCCTGTGGTGTTTGTGGATGTTTCTAGATCGTGCTCTATATGTGTTGCAAGTCCGCATTGATCATTGTGCTCACGGTTGATGATTTTCTCTTGCGTGTTCATGTTTTTCATGTTCATGGTCGATAGGGTGATTATAGCGTGTTGTGGATCTTCGAGGAAAAAATTTGAAGGTGTTTTGTGTTTGAGGACATTGTTTTGGGTCTCTACTATGTTGTGGCCGACCTTGGTAGATTCACATTAATAATCTTTATTTTTTTGGGCCGACAATTTGTATTCATCCTATTATTTTGTTGAAGCCGACATGAATATTGTATGTATTGTTGCAAGATTTCAAGCTGAGCCTAAGGAATCTCATGTGACTGCTATAATTTTTTTTTTTCAGATACTTGAAGGGAATAGTTTATTTTGGCCTGTGGTATCTTAAAGATGATGATCTTACTTTAAGTGCCTTTATTGATGTTGATTGGCCAGGAGATGTGAATGACAGGAAAAGTACCAGTGGTTGTGCATTTTTCTTGGGAAAGAAGCTGATTTCATGGTTAAGTAAAAAGAAAAATGCAATTTCTTTGTCTACTGCAGAGACAAAATACATTGCTGTTGCTAACAATTGTACTCAAGTATTATGGATGAAGCAGATGTTGAAAGATATCATAGTTGTGTATGATGAACCTATTGCTATATTATGTGATAATTCAAGTGCAATTAACATTTCTAAGAATTCGGTGTTGCATTCAAAGACCAGGCATATATCTATCAAGTACCACTTTTTGAGAGACAAGGTGAGTGATAAAGAAGTCAGACTGGAGTAAGTGCCTACTAAGGAACAAATTGTAGACATATTTACTAAGTCATTGCCTAAGGATACTTTTGAGTATCTCAGAGGGAAGTTAGGGGTGATTACCCCTACTAATTAGAACTAAGATGCAAGACATTGCATCAGCTCGAGCATTTCACAGTCATATCTTGATTCAGATTGATGTTGTGGTGGTTGCTACTCAGGGGGAGTAGTTAGATGATTCAAATATGTGGTTCAGAGCTTGTGTGTATCTTTGTCATTTATGTCAAAGGGGGAGAAGAGCAATATGAAAAACTAGAAATTATCTGAGGACAAAAGTCAGAACCTAAGGGGGAGTAAGTGCTGAAGTTAGTTGCGTTGATGGTGTTTTCCACATCATGTGTTGCCATCAATTCCAAAGGGGGAGATTGTTGGATGTTGTGATTGTGTTGCTGATATGTGGTTGTCATTGATGTCAACACTATTAGCATTAATGTCTTTAAAACTAAATATGTCGAGGGTATTGAGAAAATTGTAATAAAACAAGTTGTAGGTTGTCTGTGAAGTAGTGAAGATCAGTGTGATGGAAATTTCAGTATGTTGACGGTGAGAATTTATAGATTAAAGGGTTTGTTTTCAAGCCTATCTAGTTTATCCACTGAAAGTTTCAAAGGTGCGCATGAAGATTTAAGCAAGTTATGAGCTTTTGTGTTCCGACAGTTATTCTGTTACTGTAGTTGGTGTTCCTGGAAGAAGATAATGTGATTATGGTAATATGAGTTGTTGTGTATGTTCCTGTGGTGTTTGTGGATGTTTCTAGATCATGCTCTATCTGTGTTGCACATCCGCATTGATCGTTGTGCTCATAGTCGATGATTTTCTCTTGCGTGTTCATGTTTTTCATGTTCATGGCCGATATGGTGATTATAGTGTGTTGTGGATCTTCGAGAAAAAACTTTGAAGGTGTTTTATGTTTGAGGACATTGTTTTGGGTCTCTACTATGTTGTGGCTGACCTTGGTAGATTCACATTAATAATCTTTATTGTTTTGGGCCTACAATTTGTATTCATCTTATTATTTTGGTGAAGCCGACATGAAGCGATGTAATTACTTGTTGCGGTTATATATGAGCGATTGTTTATCTCATTTGAGATATGCATGATGCGAAGTGTGCGAGTGCTATGTGTAAATAAAGATTAGATCATTCGCAGGTAGAGCAAGGTGTGAAGAAGAGTGAAGAAGAGTAAAGAAGTGTTCATTTGCTTAACCGAAACTGTAATCAGGCATTAGCAGATGCTACTTTCTCAGTTCAAGATCTTTCGATGGATTTAATCTGAATATTTTTGTAAGACAACGAGTCTTCCCTTGGGCAATATGCCTCTTGTATTTGAGCAGTGAGCTCTAGGCAGTGTGCCTGAATGCATGTGCATTCCCCATTTATTCTTCTTATACTTTTAACAGAGTATAAACTTGTGGATTAACCTCCACCATGGTTTTTCCCCTAATAGGGTTTCCATGCAAAAATCTTGGTGTCATGTGTATTTCTGATGTGTTGATTTATACTTTTATGGTTATTAATCAGATTTGAGAATAAGGGTTAATAAAGTTAATAAGTTTGAAATTCTGTGACAACTGATTCACCCCCATTCTTAGTTGTTTGCCCTCATGTTGCCAACAATTAATGTCATCAACCCATGCACACAAATCAAGGCAGTGCAAATGAAATCTAACAATATGGTGGCATTGGTGCAATGTGGAGATTGTACAATCATATCTATTTATACAAAATATACATATTTTTGTACACAACCATTGATGACCTCTCTAAAATATACCAAAAATTCCTATTGTAAAAATACTTGTTTTATATCAAAGTTTATTTTTAGGGCCTTCTGAGCACAATGGCAGGTTTCATTTTGCTCCAAGATGCGCCATTTAAAATTAGATGATCATGGCCCTTACAAATTAAAAAAAAAAGGAGAATAATCTTACAAGCTTTCTATGATACCATGTTGGAGCAACCAAAATAAAAAATATTCTACAAAAAATGAATATGCAAGATCAAATAATTAATATAATAATATGTAAACTTTACAAAAAGTCCTTGCATATAAAGGCTAGGATAAGGAGGTGAGAAGTTAGGATTGAAACTTTGACTACCCCTCCAAATGTGATACATGTTTACTTGACTATATGGACAAGTGTAGTGACACATGGTGAGTCGACATGAGGTGATACAAAAAGTGAGCTTAAAATTAGTGTGAATAGAACCAATTGGGTACTAGGTAAAAGTAAATTAAGTAGGTAATATAACACTTTTCACACAAACATGGATGATGCATATCAATTTTTCTTTAAGGAATAAGAGATGTTGTCATGGATGTTGCAAAATGATTTAAGAGGGAAAGGAAGGTATTTTGTTGGAAAATGAACACATGCAAATCGTAGCAAGGGAAAACAAACATTTGGAAAAGAAATAATCACTTCGTGACATAATGACTCAAATCAAGACAAGAGGAAGAGAATATTTGGCAAGAGGACGAAGCAAGAACAATAGATAAAGAGGTGGATGGTTCTTGGAGCTTGTGACAAGTGTGGGGAAGATGATAGGGCATGTTTGAATGTCCATAAGTAAAACTAAACAACACTAGAGTAGGCATGGTTAGAAAACACCTAGCTCAAGCAAATAAATTGTTTCATCACCCAAACACATGAAAGAACCAAAGCAAGGAGAAGCTCTTATGTTGAAAAGAGTGCTAATGAAACTGGTCATATATGAGAACAAAAAATTGCAAATGAGTCTTTTTTAGATTATATATCAGTTTGAAGGTAAGTGTTGCAAAGTGAGTGTTGATAGTGGCTATATAAATAACTTGGTCTCTAGTGAAATGGTAGAGAGGTTGAGTTCAAATAAAAACGAGCATCTTAATCCATACTAGGTTTGATGGTTACAAAAGAAGCACTAGACAATGGTGAATGAATAGTTTTTAGTGAATTTGCAAATTGTTTCATATAAACATAATACTCTATGTGATATCATGCTTATGAATGCTTGCCATGTTTTTCTAAGAAGAGCATGGTGATTTGATTGAAATATTTCATATGATGGAAGAAAAAATACTTATTCCATTACGAAAGATGAGAGGAGGCTTCTTTTGGGTCCATTAAAAGAAGAGGTAGACAGTAGTCCCACGGTGTGTTTGAACTTGAAAAGTTATCCCTAGATGAAATAGTGGTTAGATAAATGAAGTTCTGCATAAGGTGGAGAATTTGTTAGAGAGATAGGTTGAGCATCCTTTCATGGAGATCTCAAAGAAATGCTATTATCCAATTCTTATCCACTACTATCTTCTTATCCACCACTGTCATTGTGGGTTATTAAATTTGTGAAAGTTGCTTGGAAAGGTTGCTCTGCCATGGTAAACAAATCTTTAAAGTTGCTTTCTACTTCGAGAGGATTACCTTTGTACACACTTCAATTGATCCTTTTTGAGTCATTTGTTTATTTTATTCTGACATAGTCTCTATCTTTCTTTCATTTTTGTTGTTTATTTTATTCTGACATAGTCTATATCTTTTTTTGATTGTTGTTTATTTTATTCTGACATAGTCTCTATCTTGTGATAGATATTTCTCAGAGGGTGTCAATAGTTGAAGGGGTTCTTGCAATAAACTTCCCTTCAAAACTAATCTGAATTAACTAACATCACCTAATTACTTTGTTTCAATTTTACATTTTTAAGATTTTGGTCTATAAAAGTGAGATAATTATTTACTACTTTTTATTTTGATCAATAATAGTATAATTATTTATTACTTTTTAGTTTTAAGATGAGGTATACAATTGCTATTTGACTATGAAAGAGTGTGATGCTTAAGTAGAGAGAAATATTTCACTTTACATATCTACTTTTAGTATTTGGTTTACACATCTAGATCACTAGACATCATGCTCAGGTTCTCCAGTTTATTGACTTATTCTTACATCCTAACCATCCAATGAATTGTTAGTCCCTGGAGTCACCACTTGTTATAATTGGATCGACTCCATAGTCTTTACAATTTGGCTTAAAAGGAACAAACAAAGTGGCTTGAGATTACCTATGTAGTTACTCAAAAATATGGAAATCAAAACAAAAGCTGGGGTGGAAACTAGGTATGCACTCATCACCATAGATGGAGTAGCAATTATGATTGGGACCAAGGAAAATACCATAGTTAGAAATGGCGTAGCAACAAGGATAGAAAGAGGGGAACTGGTAGCAACATATATAGTGGGAATTATTGGAACAATGTTGAGCCCTTTACTAATGGTAACCCCTTGTTCAAATTTTAAGGTGAACTCAACCCTTGGAAATTTTGGCCACATTCTCTTCCTCCCAATCTTCATCAAAATTCATGATGCCACATAATGGTCCTTGATTCAATCTAACTTGTTGCTCTAGGGGTTTCTAAGGAGGCAAGGTCTCTTTAAACACTCTAGCAAAGGTTCTTTGATAAATTAGAGATGGTTGTTTGTTTTCCTATGCTTACATTTCTAGCTATTCTAGTTGATGGTGAGTAGTAGTGGTTGATTGCATAGAATCTAACAAGAAGTTGTATATCCCTATATCTTGTAGTCTCTATATAACCACGTGATCATACAAGGAAAAACAATAAATTTGCCACCATTAAGGTATTCCCAGTGCTGGGTATTCAAACTTGATGTTCTTGGGACCCACAAAAATTCTTGAAACTCTACTTTCTAGATTATAATGCATAATCCAATTCAAGAGTCAAAGGTCAATTTTGATCAATGAAAATAGGACAAATATTTACCACTTTTTGGAATGAATGAGGTGTAAAATTACTATTGATTGCATAGAATCTAACAAGAAGTCGTATACCCCTATATCTTCTAGTCTCTATATAACCACGTGATCATACAAAGAAATAAATTTGCCATCATTAAGGTATTCCCAGTGCTGGGTATTCAAACTTGATGTTCTCGGGACCCACAATTTTTTTTGAAACTCTACTTTCTAGATTATAATGCATAATCCAATTCAAGAGTCAAAGGTCAATTTTGATCAATGAAAATAGGACAAATATTTACCACTTTTTGGAGTGAATGAGGTGTAAAATTACTATTGATTGTTTGACTGTTAAACCAATGTTGTTTAAGTAGAGTGACATTCACTTATCTTTTCCTGCTTTCTAATTCTTGATGATGAATCATAGAATTTGATCTGAAACACTGAGAAAAAATCATACAATCAAATCCAGAAACAATGTATATTAATAAATATACTTCTAAGAAATTTAAATATCTTAATTACAACCCTCAAACAAAAAACTCACACAATCAAATTCCAAAAATAATACATATTAATAAATACACTTTTAAGAAATTTAAATATCTTAATTACGACCCCCAAAAACATACTACCAAAATTAATTCGTTAACCTCCTAAGAAAACTGGCAATGAAGGATAATTCTCTACTTTCTTGGTTCACAAGAATGATGAAATACTAGTGGTAACAGACCTCTATAATAACTATCTAAGAAATCACATACCTAGGGAAGTTGTGAGGCGGCTCTAGGGATGCTTCTATGGTGATGATGAATGCATGATAGGTCCAGCAAGCACCAAAGATATTTAGCCGATAGGCTTTTATTGTGGACTTGCCAGTCCACAATAAGCCGGAATACCTGTCTCACGATGCTGGTAAACCGTTTTCAGGTCATCGCCATTGAGTAGAAGCAACAACTGACAATTCTACGAGCTCTAAAACTCTGATATCTGAATACCTACTTTTCATTTATTGTGAGTTGATTGAAGCAACAATTGTAGGGAGATTTATTAATTGGCCAACTTTCAACTTGCATTCACACGCCTCTGAGCTGATTGAAGCAGCGGCTGTAGAAAATGTCTTCAAATTGAATGCATGATGTTTTTAGATTCGATTGCATTGATTGCCTTCTATATTGATGTCTTCATCAAGTCAACTGCATATTGTCTTCAGATTTGATTGCATTGATTGCCACCGCCCTTAATCACCGCCCAAAGTGTACATAAATACACCGGGCTCCTAACATCAATTTAAGCCTCTATCTCTTCTTCTGTTGCTTGCTTCACTACCACTGCTGGAACTGCTGCTGTCTCCTACTCACACTGAGGATGAAATTCCTTCCTCTACGGATTCATTCACTGGTTCCCTTTCAATGGCTTTTGGATTACTAACTCTTTCTAATAGGTATCAAAAAGCTCTGTTATTTTTGTTTATAATCAGTTTATCCGATTTTAGTTTTATTTCCTCTTATGGGTCTCTTTGTTAACCAGCCTGCTATTACAATCACCTCTAGTCTGATCATTCTTCACACCTCAGTAAAACATGAACTTTGTACTTCTTAGTATAGTACACTTCCTATATTATCATTTGTTTCTTCTTATACAGTTTTGCATGCAACGTCTCCAAAAATTTGCTTATACTCCTTCAGGAAAGTCAATATTATGCATATTATGCCAACATTCTTAGAACTTCTTCAATCCCCCAACACAACTTATTTCCAGTTCTAGGTGGATTGATCTGCAGAGTGCCCAAAAGGAGGAGGGAATATGTAACCAGTATCGTTCTGTTGTTGCTATAAGACATCAAGCAATTGATATATCAACTCTCAGACAACTTCCAAAGTGGCTTTGAAATGGAAAACAATAACTTTGGAAAATCTCCACTGTACTCAACTGTTTCATCCACCTCTTTGCATTTACAAACTCACATCTAACTTGATTATCATGTAAGCTCTAATTTCTATCATATCTCTGAATATTATCTGCAAATCTTTATTGGGTGTTCATGCTCTTCCTAGTATATTAGCCTATTCTGCATTATGTCTTTAAATTTAACTTGCATTGGTTGTTTATCTTGATTGTTGCTCAAGGTCATTTCAATAGATAGCTCTTTTATGTATGGTTTCTTTGCAAAATAATCAAGGCTTTTTCAGAAACATTTAGAGCACATATAACAAGGAAAAATTATGTTTTCTTTATGTTACCATATTTAGAATACATTTATACATCTGAAAAAATTCCTATATCAATTACTATTTGATGGAACTTCGTATGCAGTTCCAAAACTCCAATTTTGAATATAGCATAATGCCCCCTTTTAAACCACAACATTGGTAAGTGCTCTGTCTACAGTTAGATAAAAAAGGACAGTTAAAATAAAGCGACTAAGTCTACTGCAGTTAGAATAAAGCCAGTCAAGAAGTTACTCCATAAAATAAGCTGGTTGTTTGAATTTTAGTCTGCGCATCCCATTTCAAATCAATGTAGTGAGGTTCTGTGACACAATTCATAAAGCTATTGGAGTTTATCTTTGAAATTTGTTTTAAGCTTATTTAAAGTTTAATATTTTAAAAAATAAAATGAAAATACAAATCAAAACATTTTATAGGAAAAATAGGAAAGAGGGATATTTCCATGAGGTGAAATAAAATTCATTATAATAGAGAGATTTCACATATCTGTTTTGAGGCATAATTTGTAATACATGTTAACTCATTGGATGTCAAGGTTTGTTTTTGTTAATAGGGGAGACGACTCAGTAGTTGTGCATCCTAACTTAGTGCTTCTAATTATCCTACCCGAAAATTTCAAATCTCCCAATTCTTTGCAACAGCTTACTTGGCAAGTCCCCTGCTTATAACTTTCGTTGCAGGGCCATATCATCAAATATGATGACACATCAACATGCTTTTTGTCAAGGTGTCCAAAAAAGCCCCAAAAAAAGTGAGACCAATACTTGTGCATTCACATGATGGGTAGTTGAGCGGTGATGTGGCATCACATGATTGGTTGCTTTTTGGATCAAAGGAATACATTTGGTTTAATTATGGGTAGTCAAGTCACAACTATTGGGCGTATAAACAACTACTTTCACAACCATTGAAACAAGCTCAACTATTGGGTCCTCTCCCCTAATGGGATGTCATTTTTCAAATTCTCATCCTTAAAAAAAAAAACACATTATTATTATGTCTTCAGATCTAAATACACCATTAAAACATTTCTTATCATTTATATAGAGATTAAAAAATTATATCTAACATTTATCATCAACATAAGCAATAAGATTAAAGCATTAGCATTCAAAGGAGGAGTTTTGAGGCTTGTGGAAATAAGACACCACATTTATGAAGGGGTATGTCACAAATTTCTAACCAATTTGGTGTAGTTTGCATGACTATTTTCTCAAAATCTAGATTTATCCCCCATAACAAAGTCTTAAATAATGATTTCTCCATATCCAAAATCCTCTAATTACTATTTTATAGCTAAGAATGTCAAATTTAAATATAAATTTGTAATGGTTTTTTCAAATAAAAGATATAAACTCATAATATATTAAATTTCACAAGTATTTTGCATTTTTTAATTTAACATTAAGTTGAAGGCACAAATTGTTTATTGATAGGATGTTTTGGTCACACAATAAATCTACCTTGTTTAAATCTACCAAATTTAGAATTCGTAAACTTTTTACCTCAAATTGATAAAAGAGAAATTGCCCATATAAACATATGGTGCTTTAAAACCAATTGAATTAATTTGTTCAAGAATTGGCAAGATTTATACATAAAGGATAAAACATGAGTTTGGGATTCAATAAGATTTCATCACTAACCTTTTGAAAACAACCATAATAGTTTCATCTGAAATTCAAATCCTTATTCATTTTAATATAATTCCTTGCAAAAACAATTTGAATGTTTATTGTCAACATTCTACTATATAAAATTCAATGTTCATGTAATCAAATTATGTACCTACTTATATTATACAATGCATATGTCTATATTATGTATTGTTACAATTCATTTATGTTTTACCTTAAATTTCCTATCGGCGTCTCCCTTGAACCTCCTATAGATGCAAGTGCTAGTAATATCTTTATAATGACTTGAAGAACTCTAGGCATGGGAGCCTAATGATTTTTTTTTATGAACTATGGGGTAAACGATATCACATATGGGAAATATATTATCAGTTGATCTGTGTGCATCCAGGACATCAAAACTGACATGAATTGGTCTGGTAGATGCATATTCTCATGAGAATTGAAACTCAAGAGGTGTGAATGGCATCAATCATACAAGATGACAAATAAAACACCCTCTCTTCAGTGCTATCTTGAACTGTCAGTGTAGGTTAGAGAAAATCAACTCCCCTGGGTTGGTGCTTGTCCATGCCCCAAGATAATTGACAAGAGAGGAACCCTGGCCAAATCCAGGTGCTTTGAATCCTTGCAACCAAATAGTTTACAGGTTATAGGGCCACAGGATTGTCATACTTTAGTATGGGGTCCAATAGTCTCAGATTTTGTCATAATGCCAGCTCAGTTATCATCATAACGGGGTTACTAGGCACATTTTGAATGCCAATGTCATTCATTGTTTATTGTTTGAACGTATCTCCCACTAGATCTTGGCAGAGGACAATGCTAAATTTGTAGCTGTCCTATGCAGGAGGGAAGATTTGATTTTCCTACAATTCTCGAGTCCCTCTACCAGAAAAGGATAATCTGGGGGCTTTTTCTGTTTCATTGGTTATTTTTGAACTCATTAAAAATCTTCTATTTTATTTTCTTAGGATTCACCAGCCTTTTATAATCTTATGGTTTCTGTTGTTTTATAGATTATTTTTGTCTAGTGGACATTAGAAGTCTTTTATTCTATTTTGAATTGTTCTCTTTCTATCAACCCTTCAAAATTAAACTATTAAATGATTTGAAGAATAGGAGGTATTTTTTGTATTGTGTAGAATTATGATATTTCAATCAAAACTCAATTACCTAGTTTTTGAGTCAAACTCATTGACCCATAGTTCATGAGTAGTGGTTCTTATGAAGCCATCTCTCATGAGATTGCAAGCTAAGTGGACTTAATCTTGGAGGAAACTCCATGGTTAAGTACATTTGAATCAGAGTGGTATTGGGATGGCTGACCTCACACGAGTCTTGATACTTCACCCTTATGAACATCACCTAGATGCAATAAGTGTTAAGTAGACCATTTATTCTCATAAAAGGTTAGGTTCATGTGAAACAATACTTATGAAATATGGATCAATGAGTTTGACTCTTAAACAAAATAAATGAATCCTCAAAAAAATATTATTAAATGATTTACTTTTAATAGAACGATATTGCATCTATACATTCCACTTGAAATGTTGGTTGTGCTATCTCTCCACAACTTCCTTGATGTATTTTAAACTAGCAATCACAACTTCATGTGCAATGGGTACGTCGAAGATCTGTGGAGATTAATATTTTAATGTTTGGTATTTTATTTGAAAGATAGAAATTGTAAATGTGAAATGTCAATTTTTTGAGATAATTGAAGTTATGCAGTTTTATGATATCATCCTTTCATTTTTAATTAACAAAATAATATTTTGAATTACAAGTCAATTTCAATTAATTCAAGTTATAAATTGAAATAAGCATAAGGCAGTAAAATAATAATAGACTTATTGTAGTATATTTCGCAAAGTAATTGCAAATAATTCCTTGTATGAGTATTAAAAACATAAAACAAACCAAGCTGCTTGTCACTTATTAAACACAATCATTTAAAATTTTAGTCATTTGTGTTATGCCAATCCCTTGCCTTTTAAAGAAGAATGTATAATGCATAAGCTTTGCAAAGAAGAATGTATCAAGTTTAGCATATGAAGATGATTCGATCTCTACTATTCATTCTTTGAAAATAGTTCTGACAACCATTACATAAGCTTTGTAGAGAAGAATGTTCTCTATTGTTCACTTTGTGAAAATAGCTCTGCAGCTTCAGCAGTAGCTGCTATACATTCAATACTAAATAATGTTGTCAAGAAAACTGTAAAAAAATAGTCTAAAGAACAAGGAAAACAAAATAAACAAAAAATGTAAATTGCCAAAAGAACATAAAATTAACTTCATAGTTCAAAATTTATTGTATAATGCATAAGCTTTGTAAAGAAGAATATAATAAGTTTAACATGTGAAGATGACTGTGAAAATAGCTCTGGCAACCATTGCATTTGCAACTGCAACAGTAGTTGCTATACATACAATAGTAAATAATGTTGTCAGGAAAATTTTCACAAAAAAAGCTTCAAGAAGAAGGAAAACAAAATAAACCAAAAAATCTAAACAACCAAATGAACATAAAATTCATTTCACAGTTCAAAATTTTCCATGTGAAAAAAAAAATAATGATCTAATAGTAGGTATTACAATAGTACTTTATATTGAAACAACTACAGATAAAACCACAGAACCAATGCCTTCATTTACCAGACAATAACAAAACTATATACTGATCTAACAATAGGTATTACAATAGTACTATATATTCTCTATTCTATTCAACTGATTAATTTGTTGTTCTATTGATTTTGGGTCGACAATATTTTTGGTGGTATTGGATTTAACCTCTCATGTTTCTCTATTTGTTCCCCACACAAGTTTTAGTAATTCAAGAACAGTTATGTTTAAAACTAGTAGCTTTAAAAAAAATGATATACTTATGGCAGTGGGAAAAATACAAATCAAGTTTCAGGTAAGTGCACCAATCTGTGACACAATTTTGGCTCTTAAGATGCCACTTTTTTTCTTTTCTTTTCTGAAATCAGGAAAATTTGATTTGCACGAAAAAATGAAGATGGTTACGCTCAAAATTTCAAGATGCGGCAAGAACAAAAGTTGAAATGCTCCGAGTCTAGTTTCTAAGCTACTATTTTTTTTTGAAATTAATGAATATTAAAGGTCTCAAAAGGGGGAGGAGAGAGGGGCAAAACAGGTCCTGTTTTTATAAAAAAAAATAGCATAGCGCCTGAGGGCTCCCCCCTTTTTGGTTAACTTTGTTTTAGAATTTCAAAAATCCCAACTGTGAGAAATTAGCTGACACCATGTAGTTTATCCTCCTTCTTTTGGATATTTTTTTTAATGAATATATAATATTTTATGAATTTTCAAAGTGGACACATCCTGAAAAGCTGAAATTTGAGCATGCTCCCCCCCAATTTTTTTGCAAACTAATCGAAAATTGATTTTTTTTTCATCATGTGTAGAATGGAGTCTAGTTTCAAAAAACGTAATTTGTTTCACGTTTTGATGAACGTGTAAAAATCTATCCTAAACCTAGCACATGTTGGTTTTTGACCAAAAATGAAGGCATTTACAATAGAAGCCATGGATCAAAACCTTAACTAAATCAAAATGATTTTTTTTTTAATATTTAGATAGTTGAGATAGAGGTTAATGCTATCACGATTTTTTTTATAAATTTGCATTGAAATACGTGCAAATGAGACGGGGAGCACGAACGAAAATATGAGAAAATTTAGCAAATCTTGTTAATTAACACGTCTAAAGCAGACCTTTTGGCGAGCGCCAAATGACCTGCTTTGCATAGAACTAGATTTTCACTTTCTCTGTCAGGGAAACTATATACATGAAATAAAGATTTAAGTATAAGTTGACATTTACATATGGACATTTACTTTCTTATACTTTAAGTTATATTTCATGTATATATAGGCAGGATGTTTGAGAGTGGTTTCAGATCTTTAAGAGTTATAATGCAAATTCTAGTTTTTGGAAGATCTTAAAATTTTCAGACTTAATCAAATTTCAGTAATTAGCATGTCAAATTTCAGTAATCAGGAGGTCAAATTTTAGTACTCAGGAGGTCAAATTTCATCTTTCTCTCTCTATCTCACTTATTTTCATCTCTTATTCTCTAGACCTCTCTCTCTCACTATCTCCATCCCTTTACTTAACAATATCTTCCTTGAGCTCAAGAACTATGTCTCTACATGTCCATCTCTCTCCTTCCCTCTCCAATATCTATCTCCCTCCCTCCTTCCCTCTCTACATTTTTCTATCTCCCATCCGTCTCCTTTTATCTCTATATATCTCTCTCTGCCCTCTATATCACCTCTCTTTATACCTACCTATACCTCTCTCCCTCCCTCTCCCCTCTTTCTCTCTCACTCTTTGCTTCCCTCGCTCTCTCCTCCCCTCTCTACTCTCTATCTTGCCATTCTCTCTCTCCTTCCCTCTCTAGTTCTCTCTATCTCACTTCTCTCTCCTTCCCTCCTTCCCTCTCTAATTTTCTCTATATCCCCCTCTCTCTCCTTCCCTTTATACTTCTCTCTATCTCACCTCTCTTTTCCCCCCTCTCTCTCTCTCTCCCTCTCTCTTCCTTTCACCCACCTTTTCTCTCTACTTCTCGCTATCTAACCTATCCCTCTATACATCTTTCTCTCTACCCCCTCCTTCCCTCTCAATCTCTCCACGTTCCTCCTTATCTCTCTACTTTTCAGCTCCATCACACATCTCTCCACCTAGACCTCTCTCTATTTTTGTCTCACCTCTCTCTCCATCCCTACCTCTCCCTATATCTCTCCTTTCATATCTACTTCTCTCTACCCAGTTGTCCCTCTATACCTATTTCTCTCTCCCTCCTTGCCTCCTCTCTCAATATCTCCACCTTCTTTCCCTCTCTAATTCTCTCTCTATCACCTCTCTCTATCTCTCTCCTCCCTCTCTACTCTCTCTATCTCTCCCTCCCTCCCCCTCTTTCTATCTCTCCTCTCTCCCTCCCCCTCTTTCTATCTCTCTTTACCTTCTCTCTACCTATATCTCTCTCCTTATATCTATCTCAACTATCCATCTTTACCTATCCCTCCCTCCTCTCTCTCTTCCACCAAAATTTACTCTACATCTCTCTATCTAGCCTACCCCTATATACCTCTTTTTCTCTCCCTCTCTCTTTCCCTCTCTCAATCTATCTACCTTCATCATTACGCCTCTACTTATCTCTATCACCTCTCTCTCCCCCTCCCCTCTTTAATTTCTTTCTCTCTATCTCACCTCTCTCTCCTTAAATATCCCTCCCTCCCTCCTCTCTCTATCTCACCTATCTCTCCCTCCCTACCTCTTCTTCCCTCTCTCCTCCATTCTCTAATTCCCTTTATCTCCCCCTCCCTCACCTTACCTACCTCTCTCTCTCTCTCTATTTCACTCTCTCACCTCTCTCTAAATCCTTATCTCTCCCTCGATCCCTACCTCTCCATCTGTCTCTCCTTCCCTCTCCACTTCTTTATATCTCCCTTTACTTTCTCTACCTACCTCTCTCTCTCCATCCCTACCTCTCCATCCAAATCTCCTTACCTCTCTGCTTCTCTCTACCTACCTATCCCTCTATACCTCATTCTCTCTCTCCCTCTCTCCATCCTTCCTCTCTCAATCTATCTACCTTCCTTCTTCTCTCTCTAACTTCTCCCTCCCTTCCCCTCTCTCCTTCCCTCTCTACTCTATCTCTATCTCAACTCTCTCTACCTACATATATATCATTCCCTCATCTCTC